>JAZHYW010025389.1:0-50000 GCA_037355805.1 Ixodes ricinus | reverse complement strand
ACTTACATGGAGTTTATTTTTTTTCCATCGCAAGAACAACAAGAATGGCGCATCATTGTGTTTGCCTTTTTTTCCGCGCAATTCTCCGTTACACGCGTGAAGGAAGCTGCAGAAACTGTCCCAATCTGACGCTCTGCAGTTTCCGGTACTCCTCCGGGTTCATGCGAAAAGATTCTGTGAGACCTCGTCTAACACGCCGCGATTTGTTTTGCACCTAGATCCGGTCTTTCATCCAACAAGACCTTTCTTCGCCGGTAGTGTGCTGAAATGTTGCGACTCGTGAGCGAATAAGCAGGAACGAGGACACCGGTAAACGCCCCTGTGCGAGCCCGAGATTTTGTAGCTTTTCCGTCGAGTTTCCTAGAGTAGGACCATGCTTGTGTCATATCTTGGGTTAGTAGAGCGGTTGGTGTCCGCTTTAAGCCTGTCGCGGTGTTCGGTCTCACTTGGTACGTAAAGGCCAGTTCTCACATGCAGCGAAGCACTGATGTAGCGCTGCTCATGTGTTGTCAGCTACTCATCGTCTGCCATGAGCAGCAGTTTTGACGGTGCGATACAATGCTGGTGAACGCTCCCGTCAGTACGCGCCTAGCACGAGGTCAGCACTATGCTTGTAGCGCTCCGCAGCATGTGTGAACAGGCCTTAACAGTGACCCGTAACAATTATTGTTCTTCATAATGCGAAAGCGCCGCTCGCAACGCGAATGGCAATAAACGATGTAGACATAAAATAAAGGCCATGCGCACAGTTGCCTTTGATTGCGTTTGAGTGCGTTGCGTCGAAAAACGGCTGCGAGCCACCGTTCATTTGTGCTTCGTGTGAAGTGTGGCAAGCCATTCAAGGGGTGGCTTGGAAAGCGGCATATACGAAGCACCGACGACCTGGTTACTCGCGTCGCAACCACGAACTACTAGAATACCTATCTGCCAACAGAAATAGGGGACGCTGTCGCCGATAAACTGCCTCGCTTTGCCATTGGGGGCGCTGAGCAAAACATATTTTTAGCGACCCAAACCCTGCTTACAGCCTGCCTGTCTAGTGCACGGCCCGCACGGCGCAGCTGGTGATTTCTGATTGCTGTTTTTCGAGAACATCTGCCACAGCATGGCGCCTGCAGATTGCAATAGTGCACTGCAGCAGGACGCATTGCCGGCGTCGCCCTTGTGTTTGTTTGAATCGAAAAAGCGCGTTTCGCAGGCACGGAAGCGGAAGGTCATTTTTTTAAGCTGAAGCTGCCCTTCTGCCATCGACGAAATGAGGCGCGTTCTCAGATCGCTCATAAATAGCCACTGTGCTGGCAGCCGGCGCCTCTCAGTGATGAATCTGTCACGCGCCCGCTGACTGACGATATCCTGCGAGGCCCACGAGGAGAGCAGGTCAGGACTAAAGTCACTGGATCCTGGGAAAGTAGCGCCATTGCCTTCCCTACCTGCTAGCCGGACACAAACGGATACTAACATACAGACGACCCAAACCTCGCAAGGCGATTGGCTAATCGGTCTGGTTAGAAAATTTTATTTACAACAGTGGTGTCATGACTAGAACAAAACCAAAAACCGAAAACGCGTTATGTACAGTATATACAGGCTCTACAATCCACAAGCCAAGTTAGCCAACCCCGCGCCTAAGGTGCGGGCGTGCGTCCGCTGCCCGCAAAGCGCCCGTCCGCGCGATCACTCGCGCAAAGAGACACCGACCGGTACCGCGCTCGCACGTCCCGCCCCTGCGACGCCACAAAGAGAGGGCCGCATCGCGTCCCGTTCCTCCTTTCTCCGCCTAACGCGATCTAGATATGATCGACGTATTGAAATCGCAGTTCGATACGAGAGTTGTGCACGTGGAGGTATCGGCAGGACCAGCGCCGCAGGAACTCCTGCTCTCCGAGAAGGAACAGTTGCGCCTCGAGGTGCGACACGAGCTCCCGCCGTAGCCTGAACAAGAGCGGCCAGAGCGCGCGCAACCTCCGTCCCTGTCCCACGGCGCAGCACCGGTTTCGCCACAGGACGTACTCGCTCGCGGCGAGCAGAAGGCACGCGAAGAGCCCCGAAGGACAGCGTCCGCGTAGGAGGTACAGTGCCACACCCAGCCCCCGGAAACTAGCGCGAACCACCCGCCAGAACGGGCGCGTCACCACACACTCCGACACAACGTGCACGTTCGTCTCTCGGTCGTCGCAGTTCGGGCACTGATCGGTGCGACACACGCCCCACCGAAGTAGGCGGTCTCGTGTGGGAAGCACTCCCCAGCCGCGCTGCCACTCGAAGTCTCGCAGGTGTCCTGGAAGGTTGGAGGAGGTGAGGCGGACCCATGGGAACGAATCCGAGAGTCCGATCTGCACGGGGGTGAGCTGTGGTTCCAACAGGGTTTGGGCGAGGCGTGACGCTGGTGTTGTCGTGATGTCCAATTGTGGCGCCTGCTCCACGAGGCGGCGGTGCAATTGAAGCGCTTTCCAGTAAGCCGGGGGCGGTGTCTCAGCACAGGCACCCGACGGGCCGGTGAGGTCGACACCCAGGTCTCGGCGGGAGTGCCCCACGAAGTAGAGAGCGAGAGATCTGGCCGGGTTCTCAGCTTCGTGTAGGATCATGAGCATGGTCTTGAGCTGGAGTAGCGCGGGCGTGCCATCCACGCAGGGAAGCCCCATCCTCCCTTCTCGCGCGGGAGGGAGAGCACTTGACGGGTGACGAGCTCGGTCTTCTCCATCCAGAAGAAACCTGAACAGAGAGCTTCGCACTTGTCTGATGAAGTTTCGCGGTGGTACCACCACCTGCGCTAGGTACCAGAGACGCCCGCAGAACACCGAGTGGGCCAGGTACCGGCGTTCGGCCATGGGGAGAGCGTAGTCGCGGGCACGATCCACACTTGCCGCGATGTCGCGTGCAAGGCGGGTCCACATCTCGGGCGAGATTCCCATCGCGTTGTACGTTATACCCAGGATCTTCACCACGGCAGTCGCCGGGAGCGGGGAGGCTGGGTCTGGTGGGCAGTTGACCCACAACGCTTTGCTTTTTTGCTCGTTGAGGCGTGCGCCCGAGAGCGAGCCGTACGTCGTGAAGACCTGAAGCGCCGCGCCCAGGTCGTCAGCGTCGCGTAGGTATAGTGTGATGTCGTCGGCGTACGCCGTCGCCTTCACCTCGCCGCTGCCGGGGAGAGGGAGGCCGCGCACCAGGGAGCACCGGTCGATGTTGGTGAGAAACGGCTCCAGCGACAGGACGAAGAGGAGCGGCGAGAGTGGGCAGCCCTGGCGTACGCCTCGCGTGACGGGGAAGCTGGCCACCACGCTGCCGTCCATGCACAGATCACTCTTCATGCCAGCGTACAGGACCTCGAAGAGGCGGACACCCTCCGGGGGGAAACCGAAGGCGTCGAGCGTGGCGAAAAGGAAAGGGTGCTCAACCCGGTCGAACGCTTTCGCCTGGTCCAGGGAGGCGATCAAACCCCTGGCGCTGCGGGAGTTCGTGTAGTGAAGCATGTCTCTCGTGAGTGATGACAGTGTGTGGACGCTGCGGCCCACGACCGAACACGTCTGGCGCGTTGTTACAATGTCCGGGAGGATGTCGTGCAGCCGTTGTGCAAGCACCGAAGCGAGCAGCTTGTAACTTGCGTTGAGCAAAGTGATGGGTCGCCACGCCCCTGGGTCGCTGGGGTCTCCTCCTTCTTTGGGCAACAGGATTATCCTGCCCTGCCGAAAGGACTCTGGTAGGCGGAGCTCCGTGAAGAAGGTGCGGAGGACTGCACAAACATGCTCCCCCAGCACATCCCAGAATGTGCGATAAAACTCGGTCGGGAATCCATCCGGGCCCGGCGCAGATCCAGTCTTCATTTTCAGGAGGGCGTTGTGAACCTCCTCTGCATTGGGAGGCTTGAACAGCTGATCGCCAGCGGTGGGTGGAACTTTGGGGAGGTCGTGCAAGAAAGGGTGCGTGGCCAGGGTCGCACGGTCTATCGTTGACTCCGACGTCGCCAGGGCCTCGAAGTGGGAGCTGAAGCGTGGGACAGAAGGTTGGCCAGGCGGAGGCGTCGATGAAGGAACTGGAAAGGGCGGGACTCGCCGCTCCTTCACCTGTGTGCGGTGAGTGTAGCGAAGCACTTCGGGGTGGAAGGAGGGTCCGCCCCTCCCCTGAAGAACTGTCGCTGCTGTCGTCGACGCCCGTAGTAGGCGTTGGTACCGGTCGAGGAGCTGCGACAGGTAGCCCCTCATCAGGGGAGTCCCAGCGCCCCCGCGACGTACGATGCGGATTCGCAGCGAGGTGTCGCGGAGCTCTTCAACTTGCCGCTGGCGCAGGGCACGGCCCTCCGCCACACACGCCACCCGCCAGGTTTCCAGAAGGTGGTCCCAGTTCGCTGGATCTGGCGTCACTCCAAGGAGAGACCGGCGCAAAACTTCTTTCAGGCGGTCGCGGCTCGTCGGGTCCTGCAGGACGCGGGAGTCCAAACGCCAGAAGCGTTGGTGCCCGGTCAAGGGAGCCAGACTGAGCTCCGCGAGCACTGGCCGGTGGTCTGAGACGTAACCGATGGCGGGTGGGAAGTCCACAGCCCCACAAGCTTGAACGGCTGAGGCCAGGGTCTCGGTGACGTAGACCCTGTCCAGGCGGCTGCTTGACCTACCACGTTGCCAGGTGTGCTCGAAAGTGGCGCCGTGGAGAAGGGTCCAGCAGTCCACCAAGTCGAAATGTCCAATCAGCCGTCTCAATTCGCGGGCGTTCCACGTACAGCGGCCGTATCCTGGTCCCAGGATACGACCGCAGTACGTGTTGTTCAAGCGAAAACTTTGAACAAGATTGGATCTCCTTCACCCAGAGAAGTTATCGGAGGTTCAAGCTCAGAAAGAACCAAAAAGAAAGTTTGAAGAAGGAGACGGTGTCTTGGTGCGAGATTACCGAAATGCAAAGAGAAGTTGGATTCCAGGCACAATTCTGAAGTGTCTTGGGAGTGCGCACTACATGGTCAAAGTGCCGAACGGAGTTTGGAAACGACACCTCAACCGACCAAACCAGGTTGCAGGCACCGGGAGTCCGAGTCAGATACTTTGTTCATTCCCAAACAAGTGGAAAGTAAATCAGCGGAACATGGGGTGCCAGATTTAAAAGCAACTGTCTCTTCTCCGGATGCCCGAACAACGTTTGAAAGCGCGGAACGCCGATACCCCTCGAGAGCACGCAAGCCGGTGTCTCGGTACGGACTGTAATCAGTCTGAGGAGTGTTGTGTCCAAGAGTAGACACACGGAACGACGAGGAAGAAGCGAGCTCGAGCTGACCGACGCGAGCCAGCGAGCCAGCCGAACGCTGCCGTCTGCCGATACCGGAATCACCCTGATTGTAAATAGTTGTTCTATGTGTACTAAAGGTTTATTCGTAACGACTACGATTACTTCATGGCCTTAGAAACACAACACGTATGACGTAAGAACTGGTGGGAGGGTTTTCGTGCTTTCTCACGTTTAGTTACATCTTCAAGAAAAACGAACGTGATATTAAAATTCACGGTATAAAAATCCTCTAAAATTCACCTCAAACTCTTTTTTTTTAAACCTCCTCAGCTTCCTTTTAAGCACGGGCGTAGCAAAGACAGAAGCTACATGGACACTCTCCGGGAGTTTAACCTCTTCACTTAAGGGCGCGCAGGCGCAGCGCAAGCATCGCTCAGTGCAACGTGTTAGTGATTGTAGCTTCGTCGTGGCTTGAACATAAATTGAACTACCTACACGCAGCAGTCTCCAGCAACTCCGTCCACTTAACAACACCAAGAACGTCTGCGCTCGCTCACGTGCGAGCCAAAGCGAACACCGCTCAGCTCTTCGTTCCTATTGTGCTTTCTTTTTCTCCTCGGCCGGGATTCGAGGCAAGTCCTCTTCTCGTCAAGCTTCCCAGACGACGACTCCATTTGTACGGCCGTGTCCCCCTCCTCCCCAGAGACCCGAGTCTCGAGCGACCACGTCTTTGTACAAAGGATCGCCTTACGAGGCTTAGGAGGCTTAACACGCGCGCGACTCTGTTTCTGGGATCTCGCAAGTCTCGTCCGACAACGTTCTCATTCTGCCTAAAACCTCGCGCAAACGAGGAAGAAGAAAAGCAAAAGAGGAGTAAGAGGGATTGTGTAATAGAGAAAGAGAGAGAAAGAGACGGGGGAGCGAGTGCGGTAGATGGATGTACAGAAAGAGAACGAGATAAAGTGAGCGACACCTTTTGATGAAAGAGGTCGCAGTGCTGGATTTTTCTATGTAATCTACACGAGGCCATTATGGAGAACATTCTGAACACGAGTGTCGCGTTAGCGTTAAGCAAGGGCACGAGTTCACTAGGTGAAACACGAGTCCGAACTGAACGATGACGCAGCATTTGGAGTTCAGATACGCATCCCCGCAAAGGCCTCCTGTGGGTGACGTACACTGCAATCTAGCGCCGGGGCCTTGTTGTTGAGGGGGCGGCGTTGAAGAGTGACACAGGGAGAAAGAACGCAATAAACACATAACGAGAAAGATCATAAAGTGCGTCCAACGAGAAATAAATAAAAAAATATTAATGTGGAGGGAGGGGGAGAGAAAGAGAGATTTTTGGTAGATAGAGAAATCCCCGTGTTACACGAGACGGTTGGGAGTCTAGGCCACGACGACTGCACGTTTGCCCGCGGCGGAAAGAGGAGAGCGCTGTTTGTAGCCCGCAGCTTGTTCCGGCTGTGATGTTCGCTTCTCGCAAGCCCCGGGATGAGCGCTGAAATATTCAGGGACCCGCACACCTAATCCCGGTCGCCGTTCTCCGCAGAGGTCTTTCTCGTGGGTCCCCCACCACGCTGCGAGCCGCCGCACTGATCGCTGCGCGGTGGTTTCTCACGGAGGTTGCTCTCGTATTCACCAGAATGAATGGCCCCCTCCCCCACTGCTGCTCAGCCAGAAGAATTTAAACTTGGATGTAGACCCGGTGGAGGCTTCATACACTGTGAGTGGCTCTCGCTGTTTGTTGCGTTTAATATTTTTGTTTTCGTATATATATATATTTTTTGTGGAGCAGCTTCATACGTATTGTGGCGTAGTCGGGATGGAGTACGGTGTGATGCTTACGTGTATTATGTTTGGGTTTGTCGATCGTGTGGGGGATTTCTCGTTCTAGATGGAAAGATGGTTTTACCGTTTTGCGAGGATTAATTTTTCGTTTCGACGTATGTCACGGCGCGCATCGTTGTACAACACCGGGATCTCGCGCTCATGTTTTATGCACATGCCCGATATTAAAGTTTGTGCCCCGAATAGGTTTCTACTGGAATTACGAGTTTCCCGTCGAATTTCTAGGAAGGCCGCACCGACGTACGTGGGCGGTACTTCTATCGTCCCTGCGATTTGTACGCGTCAACCGTATATGCTGTTTCCCGCAAGCGTGTCCACACCTGTGCGCGCGTTTTTGTGTGTTTTTGGGGTGTGAGTGGGAGCGTGCGCGTGCGGTGTGTCTACCTGTGGCGTGTGCGTGAAAGGAGGATTGTGTGTGTAGCCAAATGCCCGTTTTGGAGTTTTGTACGAAATCAACGAAGCACATCTAATACGCTTTGCGAAGGAGTCAGAATTTACTTAGACTGCCTCGAGTGCGTTCGTACGGCGCTTACGCCGCAATAAAATTCGCTTTGTTTCTGGGCCCTTTCAGGCCGGGTGCTGAGCCCTCTCAAGTGAGGCTCACCATTTGTCTTCCGAGCAAACGAGGTAGTTCCGTAAGTGCTTACGTGTGCTTGTGTGACTTCGTTTTTATGTGTGTGCTTCTGCGTGCGTGTGTCTGTCGAACACACTCGAATGCGCAAAACAAAGGTGCTAGTCTCGTTCCCTGTTCTAGGTACGCTTAAAGGCTGAACTCCATGGAACGAATTATGGGACGAATAACTGGCGAACGCCGCCCGACAGCACGCTCGCTTTTCGCGCGACGTAGCAGCCACTGTGTTGATTCCACGCGCAGAGCAAAAGCCGCCGGGCAAAATTCGTCGGTTATTCGCAGCATATTCGTCCAATGGAGTTCAGCCTTAAGACATTTTTCTTCTTGGCCGCCCTTTCTTTTATTTAGCATCTGCGCACACGCACGTCGGAGCGTGAAATCGAAAGTTCGTTTTTACACAAACGGGCACGTTCAAGATCGCGCGTACGTGCATGTTTTGTGTGAAGAAAAAAAAGATAAAAGCCGTTTACAACTCCTTGTAACGCCGAATTAGAGCGCAGCTCTTGAGGAAAAGGAGGGAAGGGTACGGAGAGGAGGCTATGCTCCTCCTCCTCCCCTACTCACCTCCCATTTAGGGGAAAGTTTTCCCGCTAAATTTAGCAGGGAAATTTTTCCGCTAAATTTAGCGGGAGGAATTTTCTGCTAGATTTGGTGGAAACATTTTCCGCTAGACTTAGCGGGGAAATTTTTCCGCTAAATCTAGCGGGGAAAATTTTCCGCTCTATCTAGCGGGGAAATTTTTCCGCTTGGTTTAGCGGGGAAATTTTCCCGCTAAATCTAGTGGGGAAAATTTTCCGCTAGATTTAGCAGGAAACCTTTTCCGCTAAATTTAGCGGGGAAATTTTTCCGCTAAATCTAGCGGGAAAATCTTTCCGCTAGATTTAGCGGGGGAAATTTTCCGTTAAATTTAGCGGGAAAATTTACCCATGATGCACCGCGCGGTTACGCCGACGCCGACGGCGACGCCAACGCCGCTCAAGCCGGAAACAAGCGCTTAAGAGCTGGGCTCTAAATAAAAAAAAAAAACTGTTTTTCTTTGGGGTGCTTTGCTGCAGACTGTTTTTAGAGAGCAGCTCTCGGGCGCCCGTTTCCGGTTTGAACGGCGTGGCTGTCGCCGGCGTAACCGCGCGTTGCATTATGGGACGTTTGCCGTAATAACGTAACACGTGACGGCACGGGAAAATGTTGGTAAATTTCCCGCTAAATTTAGCGGGAATATTTTCCAGCTAAATTTAGCTGGCAAATTGTTTTGCTTAATTTAGCGGGAAATTTATCGAAAATTTCCCGCTAAATGAGAGGGGAGCAGGAGAGGAGGACGGGAGGGGATTTGCCATAAAGTTGAATATGCCGCCTCTATCTGGAACCCTGGCATCACCCTTGCATTGCCGTAGAATCCATTCAAAACCGCTCCGCCCCTTTTATGCTTTCTATCACCGCACAGCTAGCACCACTTTATTTAAAGCATCCCTATCCTTGCCCACTCTTTCTCTTCGTCGAAAGATATCCCGTCTAGGCTTGTTCCATAACATTTATCACTCTAGCCCTACTCTCCGCCAAGCGCTAGTTTCTGAACCATTTTACATATCATAACGCACCGATCATCAACTAAAAGTTGGGATCCCTCATTGCAGCACATCTACCTTTAATGTCTCTTTTTCTCCTCAAACCTCGATTGACTGGAACCGCCTTCCCGCAGCCATTGACACAATCACTGCCTCAGATAAATTTACGATTGCCATTACTAACCTGTTACATGGTGTTTAGTACTAATTTTGTGTATATTTTGCCTTTTCATTGTTATTTGTTTTATTCCATGTACTGTGCCATTACTAACGCGTTAAATAATGTTTAGTAGTTATTTTGTTTATTTTTTGCCTTTTCATTATTATTTGCTTTGTTTCATTTACCCTGTGCCCCACTCCTCTCTGTAATTCATTCGGGCCCTGAGAGACATAATAAATGAAATGAAATGAAATGAAGGGGGAGGAAGGGCAAACCCTCCCCTCCGTACCCTCCCCTAATAAAGAGCTGCGCTCTAATTCGGCATTACAAATAATTGTAAACTTCTTTCACTTTTCTTTTCTTTAAATGAGGGCCATATTTCTCCGATTGTATTAAGACGAAGCTGGTTTTCTCATTCAGCCCTCGATCGTAGCAGTGCGAGCCCATCTCGCTTTCCTTTTCCTAGCCAAACGCTGCTTTAGTTTTACTTCTGGCGTCTCATGGGTCGACGATTATGCCGAGCCTTATTGTGCCGCCGCTCATGTTCAGCCTATGCCCACTCCAGTCCGCTCCTTTCTCTTGAGAGGCACGTGAAGGAGACCAGGGAACGTCCGGCAATCGTATGTCTCCCATCATAGGATGGCTGAATGGACGAATGGTAAAGTCTGTACCCTTTGTATAGGGCGGTAGCTTGCGCCGCCTGGCCTAGGCTATCATCTACACCTCTTTTCTTTGAA
Organism: Ixodes ricinus; assembly: GCA_037355805.1. NCBI lineage: Eukaryota > Metazoa > Arthropoda > Arachnida > Ixodida > Ixodidae > Ixodes > Ixodes ricinus. Next base: position 39,851 of record JAZHYW010025389.1, on the reverse strand, counting down.
GGTTGCTAGAAATGTCGTCTCTCGTTAGATCGTCTATACCCCACCAATTTTGTGTATTATCACGCTTCTGTAGACCTTCTCAATCAATATCCTATCGCACTTTTTGTGATTTTATACTTCTATTCCCCCATCTATCCTCGCCAGCAAAAACTATCCCTCACGCCTAATCCGTTAGTTTCTTTAAGGGGGGTAAGACGAGGCATCGTGCACTTCAAAACATGTTCTAGCGTCTCGGTGTACCTATATGGCATATGAGACAAATGCGTATATCTCTGGACACTTAGCCCTATATACTCGTTTTTCTTAACACTCTCATTCTCGCCTCAAATAGTAAAGTGATGTCTTGTGAATGATCAAACACCTGTTCTTTTCTTGCCCTGTTATTGTGACCTATACATTGCAATAGCTTATTTATTTTTCATTCTTCCCTCTCTACATTTTCTTCCCGCTTCTTCTCCACTGTTTCTTCCAACGACCTAGTCGGCTCAGCCTCATCACTAGTATGTAGGTATTGGAACGTTAGTTTTTTTTTTGTTCGGTTCGCCTATTTTCTGTTTAATTGTTTATTATCCCTACCTAAAAGGCCAGTACAACTTTTCACTATCTAGACTATGGAGATGGAAATCTATCGGGGTTATATCGGGATTTCAGGTTTTTAAAAATGATTTCTTTATCAGCAAACTGGATTTCAGGTTTCCAGAAACGTTACCAGTTAGATTTCCAGTCTGGACAGCACCTCCGCCGTCCAGACGGCGCAACGAAAAAAACAAAACAAAGGGACAGATAAATAGGAACGTGTCTCGTTCCCACGCAAGCAGGTTATAATAAGCGAGAGGTGGCGTCCGTATTCTCCATATATGGACGTAAGTGCAGAAAGTAGGCGTGGCCACAAAATGTCCCCTCAGTCTCGGCGTTCTCCTACTCTTGTCTTTTAGTTCGACTTGAAAGTTTCTTCATTTTTGCGCACCACAGCCTCATGTGTTGCGTTATGATTAATTATCACCAGCTCACCTGCGATCTCACTGTTATTTGAGAAAATCTGTTAATGGACGCCGCCATGTAAATATGGGGCAAACAACCGCGTTAATACGGCACCGTCCTGGCAACGTCCACCCCCCCCTCCTTCCCCTTGCCCGAATTCAAATGGCGGCGCCCATTAACTAAGTTTTCTAAATAACAGCGAGCGTGCGGGGGAGTTGGTAATAATTAAACATAATCTGACACCTGAGACTGTGGCGCGGAAAAATGAAGAGACGTTCAAGTCACAGAAAAAAAACCATCGTGTTGCCACGGCCTCCACGGAAATGTCATGGCAACGCGACTGTTTGCTCCATATTTACATGACGGCGTCCACTGAATCGATGTCGAACAGATGAGGTTCGGAGCCCAATACTGGCCTGGACAGTAGAAAGTCGGCGTGTTGTGGCGGGACAGTCTAGACTCCGCGCCGGGAGCGTCGCCAAGAGCGACTCGTCATAGCGCGGCCATAGAAAGCGAGCATATCAGGCGCCGTAAGCACGAACTCTGAGAATATAGCGCCGGGTCGAGAAAGCCGTAGAAGCCATGCTTCTAGCACGCCTTCGCTGCCTTCTGTCGTGATGAGAATGCGGGTGCCCATCTAAACTTTTTTTGCCAGATGCCAGCAGTGAAAGCGGTCAGACCACAGGCACGGAGCAGAAGAGCCTAAGCCTAACTTAGCCGACCAAGCGCCGAGCAGACGATGAGAGCAGCGTCGGTGCGCAAGGCAGCCTGGGGATGAGTTCCTTTTCCGGCGCGGCTGAACATAACGTCAAGCCGGGTAGCGTATTTGTAAACGGTAGGCGATCCGCAGCATGACAACGCTGCTCCCGCCGGATTGTTGCTGCTCCTCGAAGAGGACGCTGCTTCGTCATATATAACAACGGGCGGTTGTTGCGCCGGCCGGCAGGCCTAACTTAGACGCGTTTGAACTTAATAACCCCCTCCCCTTTCTCCCGTGCCCTTTCACGCCACTTCGCGGCGACGTCGCGCACGTGTATCACTGGTATACGCGTGAACGCTCCGCCGCAGACTATCGCCGCGAAGGAGCGAGAATAGGGAGTTTTAGTAGACCGTGTTTCCCCCTCCGCTAACCCTCCGCAACGAAGAAACCGCCACTGCGCCTGCGTGCCGATGAACTTGGCTGTAGAGTTGCGGGTAGCGGAGGGGCTTAGCGTGAGGGAGAAACACGGTTTACTAAAACTCCCTAATGAGGAAGGGTGTACGTAGGTTTAAACGCGCACCAGTGATCAGAGTCATATATTAGGGAAGAGTTCGTCCATGTATTGTCCTCGGTGACTTTTCGCTGCCACTTGGCTCTTCCCACAGGAGTGATGTCGCGCCCAGCACACCCCTCGCAACCGCTTATCAACCACCTGGCAATGGGGGACGCCGTGCTAACGCGTGCCCGCGCCATCACCGATCTCAATCCCCACGCACGTGCATGCAGGGCCACATGTTATCCCATGTACCGACAATCGTTCTTTTTTTAGATTTTATGGTCGAATAATATGCCGTTGGATGCTACAGCCAGAGCCGTCAAGGCTGGTGTTTTTTATGACCCCGAAAAATAAATTAAAAACGCTCTAAAAGACTGAGGCTCGATCTAAAATGGGTGCTAAACACCGGTGCTTGCACGTAGCAAGGCGGCAAGACGCGGTCATCTGCGTCGCCATCCGCCATTGACCCTGGCAAGGTTCTTGACCCCATTTTGTTTACGGAAAGGGAGCTACGTCTTCAAATTTTACAAGGTTCAACCCACCTGTGAAATACAGTTTTTGCAAAAAAGATTATATTGATATGTGAATGCGTCGGTTTTTACAGTCCATTTTAGATCGAGCCTTAGCATTTCAAACACCTATAAATATACTTGATGAAAATAGTGGATGCCCACGGCAAGCTCAGAACTTTGAGAAGTAAGAAGTTTGTTTTCACTTAAAACTTTTATTTCTAAAATAGAGCTGTATTTAAAGTTGCGATCATACAGGTACGGGTTTATAAATAACGATCAGTAGCTTCAATCTCGTTACACAAGCTCTTGCACTAGCTGTAGAAGGGTATGCACTTGGGCTAGTTGGTGATCCATATTTCCGAGGGTAAAAGCGCTAAAAACAACGGATCAAGGAAAAGAAACGAACAATACAGAGCGCTCTGTGTTGTTCGTTTCTGTTGCTTGTCCGTGGTTTTTAGCGCTTTTACCCTCGGAAATTTGTACTAGCTGCTTGCCTATGAAGTTATGGTGCTGATTCTGCCCTGGACAAGACCATAATTCGACTATTTGCTGCGGGAGACACGGACGTGCCATGCTACTCGCTGCTCAGCTTTTTTCCCTGCCATCCTTCCCAAACCATGAAGGGAAATAATTGAACATTTTAATTGATGACTTCCAATACATGTAATTTCACGTTTGAAAAAGCTAGACTGTCGATTTATGTTTCTCATTAATGTTTATGTGCTGATACGATGATGGATGCTGGGACCTCAGCACCGTAGGAAGGACCAATAAATTGATTATAAATATATTGTTTCAAAACGAGCTAGCCCACTATTTGCGGAAAGAGACAAACGCTGAGTCGCCAAAGTTTATTTTAGTAACCTTCCGTCTCTCTCGAAAATGTTAAGAAAAATAAGATCACTATCTCAATGATGAAAGATGTAAATTGAGGCTCGGGTAGGCATTCACGGCTCGAACATTCCTTTCAGGTTCTTCGCCTCGAGCAAACAATTTATTTGTTACGCTGTCGTATGTTTGCGAGTAAATAACATTAACAACAAACGAAAACTAACAATTTCGGGTGAATGGCTTTAGCTCATTTTACTTTCTAACGCGACAGTTTTTCTTAGAAAACAGGCCAGGAGATCTTGGGTTACGACGGCATCCTGTAATTCATTGACCACCTATCTCTGCCTAAAGTTCATCCGCCGGGAATTAGAAGTTGTTATCGCCGGGCCCCACTCAAAAGCAAACTAAATCAAGTAAAGACTGAAAAAAAAGAATTGCGCAATGCTACGAGCAGGCGCGTCGCGCATGAACGTGCTGATGTTGACGCGCGTGTGGAGGGACAATTGACAAGGTAACGGGGAATTAACTTATTGTAGTTCCTGAATAAACACAAGACAGCATAAGTACTTCTAACGGTTAAAATAAAACAAAATCACAGCCATACGTTGAAGGTACCCGAGAGCCAAGCGTCGGCAGGCGAAGATGGCGAACTGGGGCGTGGCCATGACGTTCGAGTGACTTCTCTGTGAGGTTGTTGACGAGCTGTCAAGCAGGCCACGCCCGTTGGCCAAACTCTTCCCCTGTCTATGGCTCTGCCAGTAATATACGCGCAACGCCAGCTACCGGCCGGCTACAGCAATCACTCCTTTGCTTTGTGTGACGACACAACGTCCTCTTCGAGAAGCAGCCAATCCGGCGTGAGCGGCGTTCACATGCCGCGCATCGTCTACCGCTTACAAATACGCTGCCGGGTCCTGAAATACTTAGGCGTCCTTGTTTCCATAGCACCCGAGTACGCGCTTTTTCAGCTCGGAGCGTCTGCTCTGACCTTTGACCTTGACAGACGCCGGCTTGAACACCGCGCCTGAGGTCTCCCAATTCAACGCGTTCATAAAAGTTCCATTGCCGCCCGTTGAGGCACGAAACTAGATTCAATGACGAAGCAGTGTCTAAGCAACACGCGTAGCGTAAGTGCCAAGTCTTGTTAGACATAGCGCATCGAGAAAACGACCTCAAAACAAGCATGTTTTCCTTCGAGTTGGGTGGGAAACCGGGTTAGCGATAGACTGCCATTAGCCGTATGTCGAAGAGCCGTCTCGTGGCGCCGCTCGCAACCAAGTCGAGGAGAGGACTGTCCGGCAGCTGCGACGCGCTTGGTGTCCCCACCTATATATCTTACACCGTGGTCCAGGCTTGAGCAGTATTTTGTTGAGAACTTCTCACCAAAATAATCCTCACTTGCGTACGTGTTGTGATAGAGTTCTCGTGGTGGAGGATGTTTGTGCTATAATTTATAAACAAGTTCTTGTCTTGAAAGCTCTTTTTCTTTCTGGTGGCATGTTATGTACGGCAGCAAAGCGATCACACATTTGCAAAGGAAGCACTGTTTGTCGATCGGAGTTTTCTACGGAATCACAGACGTTCACAGCTCGAGCTTGTGTTCGATCACGTTGTCCGCAAGCAAAACAGACGGTGCATGTTTTTTTGGCTAAATTAATAAAAAATGCTGTAAATGTTTTTTTTATGCGTCCGCGAGTTACGTTTTAAATCAGACGAGCGCCCGTTCTTCAATCGCGTGATCAGGCGACTCATCTTATATTGTCATTTCAGCCCTGTGACAGCGAGCTTGAATCTCAACCTCACCGACAACCAAGACTGGTTCCTTGTAGGCTGACGAAATGCCGAGAAAAGTTATGAAAATGCTACGCGGCTAAGTGTAAGAAACAAAAAAGAAGTTAATCACTTTAAATGAAAATCCTTTGTCTAGAAGTGTCTTCTACTACATGCATATATTGCTTTAGCAGGGTAGTTTGTATTTTCTTCATTCACTGTCGATCATACGTTCTTTTTGAAGTGTTGATTGTGGCAAGCGCCCCATCATCGATAAAACTCTACCGTATCACTTTCCTCGTGTTCGTTTATTGAAGGGGACATTCAACCATCGAGCCCTTGGCTGCTAAGTTGAGAACTACATGGAAGAAAATTGGCTTAGAAAGGCGAGAGCAGAAAGCATACTCTTGGGGTTTTATTTCTTGGCCAGGTGGCGCAAGCTACGGCCCGTACAGCCGTTGGAATCCATCTATCCATCCATGGCTGTGTTCCAAATCTTACCGAAATGGATCCGAGTTACTCCGGTGGGTCGTGCCATGTGACAACGCATACTGAAGAACGCTGGAAGCGGGTAGGTTTTAGAACGACAAGGCACAAAACCCGTTCCCCTAGTAAGATCAGGTACATTTTGGAACACGGCCCATACACCCAGCGGCGAAGTCTCGATGATGATGATAACTAGGTCGTGGCTTCATTCTTCTGCGTTATCAGTAAAAGCCGTGTAGAGAGAAGGGGATCTGTATAGTACGATATTACGCCTAAGAGATAGTGTTTAAGTCCGGATATACAAGGCACGAGTATGTCATGTAGTGCTTTTCACGATCAATGAAAGTAACAAACAGCTAGTTTTACGGGACCATCACTGAGGAGTTCAAGCAGCCCGTGCCGACTGGCTTCCTCTTTTCCATCCTCTTGCCAGGTATCGCTCATGCCTCTCCTCAAGACTACGAGATAGCCTTTCGCCTTTTACTAAAGACTACCGTGGGGAGGGGCACTTCAATGAGCCTATAGGTGAATTTTTGGAAGGCTGCTACCGTTTGGTAGGAGCCTAATACTTCGAGTTCAAAAATCAGAATTGAAAATGTGGTGACAGCACCGCTTTAATTGTCTCTAGGACAATTTGCTTGATCGTGGATCCACGCTTGGTCGCTGCAAGGCAACTGCGGCCACTGGACACCAAGAAGACATGTTTTCTGCTCGTTCCTCGTCATTCGCCAAATAAGTTTGTTAAAACCCCGTGTAAACGGTGAGATTTTCTTTTGTGAACACGTGGAGGTTTTTACGAAAGCGCAGCACCGCAGAAAAAAGGCACAACTCGTCAAATCAAGCGTGCTTTATTTAGCCGAGGATGATCTATCACCGCCATTAGAGCGGCAATATCGAAGCTTTTGGGACTGCCACAAGATGACTCTATCTTTTGAAAGGGGACTATTGTATGTGCTTGCTCGCACGTGAAGAGACATGGCGGCGGCCAGATGCCCTGGCAGCTATCGTGTATTGGCGGTGAGATGTTTTGGTGGCGCCCTTCTATAGTTAACTCTCCTGACGTCATTACCTTTGCCAGCAACAAGTTCGATGGTGTCTGTAAATAGCATGGTGGAAGCTTGAAATCATTGCATTCTTAAACGAACGATGCCAATACAGTGAAAATTCAAGTTCTTACAATACTCTTATTCCTGTCGATGAAATATTTTTTTGCTGAGGTCATAGTCAAAATTTCTGCCAATGGTGGAAGGCCGATCACAGCGACGCTATAGGGAGTATTCATTGGCGGCCATTAGCTCGCAGGAAATCGCGTACCGCCGCCGATTCGCCATTTCCCACGTGGTCCGTCAACAACCCGAGTCCAGCCTGGTTCTTTCACGGGAGCGGGATTCCGCTCCCCGTTTATTGGTACATAAAACACAACGCTACAAAACACTCAATCTAATCTACAAATACACGCGACATTACACAAATATTTACAAACACACGTTAAGCCCAAAGCTAAAGACAAAGAGGGCCACCAGGCCTCGTGTCCCGCTATTGCCCGAGAGCAGTTGCTTCCACTTGCCTATCTTGAGCCCGGCCGAATTCCTAAGAGACTGTTGCCTCCCGGTTACCCGACTATATCGACCGATGGGCGAGGAGGTTTCTCCTCGCCCGCCATGGGGCGCCTGCAGCGCCATCCAGTGGCTAGGAGAGAAAGCGGCACGTCGGGAGCCGAATTCGAGATCCCGATCGACCCCGCGGCGACACGACCATGTGATCGTGTCTGAGGCGAGGCAACTGCTTAGCTGCTCCGCGGCACCTATGCCAGGTTGGTTTGATGGGCGCCCTCGCGAATGCACGGTGCGCCATAAGCTGTGTGTGCGAATGCTGAGCGCGTGCTGATGGAGAACTCCTGAGTACTTTTGCAACGTGCGTTCCGCACCATCAAGACTTTGTCTCAGCAGCCTAATAATGTGAGCTCGTTCTGAGCACGCGCTCTAAACAACGTCCTCAAATATGAGGTCCAGTGAATACCCCATCTAGACCATTTTCTTTGCAAACGCCACCAGGCGGCGCTCTAGTACTTTACGTCCTAGCGAACTTCCGGTTTATACAAAGAATGGACAAAGCCCACCTTAGCACCGCTGCTTGAAACGTCGATGAAACATTTAACCAGTAATTCTCCAGGGAACGCCGAAAAGAAACAAGAAGCGCTTGATCTGTTAAATTTTTTAAATAATATTCTTGTAAGCAGCTTGTCACCTCCAAGACCTTAAATCGTACAGCCGAAGGCCCTCGCTAGATCTCCAACTTTGTTGTTCGTGTTTCATTTATGCTTTCTTAGCACTGGTGACATAAGCACACTCGACGGGCTTGCAAAGACGGAGCGACAGGAAGTCGCTTAAGACGCAGGCAGCGGTTCATGTTGTAGCGAGCTTGGTTTATGTAACTACATTTATATTTACAATATTTACAAATGATTGTTATAGTTCGTCTCACCTTAGCATGGACTAACTGCAAAGGCTGTGCAAGCGCGAGCGACTAGTTTCGATTGCATTGACTGGAGCACTCGCTGCACGAGCGCTCGGGCGGCCGCAGAGGCTTCATCCAAATCAACTAGCTCGCGCTTTTGGCGCACGCGGCTAACAATAGTCCATGCTGGAGGTGAAGTGGACGATGACGACGTGAGCGATCGAAAGCGTCGCTGTGGTCGGCCCACAATTGGCGAATGCTGACTATGACGTCAGCAAAGGATGTCTCATCGACGGAAATAAGAGGATGTAAGAACTTCAATGTTGACGGTCTTGGCAGTGTTGCTTTAAGAGCGCTATGATTTCAGGCTTCCAACATGCCCATTACAAACACCATCGAGCATTTGTTCACAAGGTAATGACGTCACGAAGAGTAACCGAACGAGGGCGCCACCGAAACATCTCGCCCCTAATAGTTGCAATGCAGAAGCCGGCCATCGTAGAACGTCCGTGCACCGCGTCACTCCCGAATCTTCTGTGTCTCGTGGCACCCGTCACGAATCGCGCGGCGCCGAAACACACCGCTCTCGTTGTCGTTCCTGTTGTCGCATGTAGCTCGGGGGATACAATGTTTATAAACAGTAAAAGGGTATATACTTCGTCTCACCCTAGCATGGACTAACCGCGAAGGCTGTGCTAGCGCGAGCGACCTGCCTTGACTGCCTTGACTAGAGCACTTGCTGCACGAGCGCTCGTGCAGCCGCCGCGGTTTCATTCAAAGCGACTAGCTCGCGCTTTTAGCACGCGCGGCTAACAATGGTCTATACTAAGGTGAGACGAAGTATAGGGAGTATTCACCGGACGCCATATTTGTGGGTGCTGTTTAGAGCGCGTGCTCAGAACGAGCTCGCATCAATAGGCTGCTAAGACCGGCACTCTTGATGGTGCTGGAACGCACGTTGCAAAAGAACTGTGGAAGCTCGCCATCAGCACGCGTGATTGATTAGAAACCAAAGTTGGCTGCTACACAGTGTGTCTATGCGAATCCGGCCATGGTATGCGCGAAACGTTTTTTCTGCTAGGAGCTACACTGTGGCGCCACTGTCTTTTTACACGGTTTCAGTAGAAGGGCTGGTGAAACATTTGGTGCGAAATCTCCAAGAATAAAACCATCGTTTGATGCCAACGTCCTTTGAATCTTTCAGGGAATGGCAGCCAACCACAGAACAAGAGTGAATCTCTAGATTTACTTCCTGACCAGGGCTTTATGCTGCTGCTTTTTTTGTCGTTTGTGGGCATTCACGCACACAGCTATGGCCGCCAGTGAATACTCCCTATATTCAACGGGAGCGTGCTGGAGGTGGAGCATCTACCGCTGATTTTACTTTGCAACGAACAACTGTGGCCAATCCATTAACCGAATTTGACTACCATGACCCTATGGTGATACACGTAACTACGTCGCATTCCTCATTCACGCAACCACATCATCAAGACATACGGGGGAAAGACTGAAAGACATAGTCCGCTTCAACGCTTTGAATTACACCGAGACAAAGACGCTGTTTGTCCGGTGGCGTTGTTAGCGAGTATACTGCAGGTCACATTTGTGTCCGTAATATTGTCTGACGTACGTGACGTTCAAATCTGATAGAGTTTTATTACCTCTTTAAAGGGACCTTCCACCCGGCGCAGCAAGAAACATTATATCGGGGGATTTATATGTAAAACGCTATTTCGGGAATTCCGTGCACTGCTCTGCCTCTCTATGAAGCAATGAGCTAAAAACAAAAAAGTATTTATTTAGGCCGTGTATGGCTGCTCTTGCCCTATAGCGTCCGCTGCGGTGGAGAAAAGATTAAAGTAGAGCATTTCACAAAAGTGTTTCTGGGAGAAGTCGTTCCAGTCGTTGCGGCGTCGGGCGTATGCTTCTATTGTGTGCGAAAACGAATGCTCGTGCCTCGACTCTGTTTGCATGGCAGGCGGGTTTTTACGCTTTGTGCGAACTACAGCAAATAATCTCGTGGCAAGAACGAGCAGATGTAAGCGGCTTGGGCAATTTCATTTTAATATTCTGTTTGTCTGGAACACGAGCTCTTTATCGGATTATGTGGTCATTTTAAGGGAACTCATTCTCGTGGTTCGACGCGCTTCTCGTGCTCTCTTGCTACATTGAGGGAAGGTGAGGTATCCTCGCTTTGGCATATATTGAGAAATATTCAACCGCCGCCGACTCCCTGAATTCTCGGCCAGAGCGTCTTGATGCAAAGGCTCTATTTTTGGACAGTAGACCTTTCAAGAAGACCAAATGTTCTGGGCGCGTTTATTGCGGTGTCTGAGCAGCTTTCCTCGGGCGTCTTATGGCCTGCTACAGCAACGAGTGGACGCTAACCAACTTTGATATCGCACGTTTCCACTGCAATTAGTCTAAATATTGATTCGCAATGTGCAATGTTATTTGTGATTTTGCAGTTGAGACGTCGCTTGTGCGGCAACGAAAAGCGCTGTGTAATTTTCAGGGTGTTCAAAGTCGTTGTTGCAATATCGCAAGTAAACTCGCACCATGTGAAGCAGGCTTAACAAAGTGCAGTAGTCAAAATGAATTCTTTTTACGGGGCTTTGGCGCCTTTGGAGACACTAAAAATACTAGTCGCAGGAGAACAGTCAGTGCAGTGAAAGCCATGTCGTGTTGATATGAACCCCATTATTACGGATGACCCGCTATACATACAAAACTTTCGGGGATTGATTCTTTCCCAGAAAATCCTACCTCGTGAATATAAAAACCTGTAATATAAACTGTGGACAGCTAGTTTGGGAACAAACTACATAAATAGATGCATTCTTGTTTTGTAAATATGGACACAAGTTGTCTGAAGACGGCCCAACAAACGAAAAAAAAGGCAGCAGCCTAAAGCCCTGGTCAGGAAGTAAATCCAGAGATTCACTATTGTCTGTGGTTGGCTGCCATTTCCTGAAAAATTCAAAGGACCTGGGCATCAAACGATGGTTTGATTCTTCGGAGATTTCAGGACCAAATGTTTCACTAGCCCTTCCACTGAAAGCGTGTAAAAAGACAGTGGCGCCACAGTGTAGCTCCTAGCAGAAAAACGTTTCGCGCATACCACGGCCGGATTCGCATAGACACACTGTGTAGCAGCCAACTTTCGTTTCTAATCAATGCCAGCTTACCTCAGCACGGCGCTGTACCAAAACGCTCGGGCCCACAGTCGGCGATAACGATTTTTTAATATGAGACCTGGAAATTGAGAAACACAGATCTCCTCCATAAGCTGGAAAAAACCACCCCGATCCTCACAATTCCAATACGATCTACTTGATCAGCGAGCGAGCGAAGAGCAATCCGGTAATAAGAGGAGCGAGAAAATGCTTCTCGTGTCAATTTCGTCAATTACTGGCACTGGTGGATGTCGTTCCATGGTGATTTCTGCACCATGGAACACACAAACGCTTCGTAGATGCATATTCAAGCGCAGATACGTCACACAAAACAACAACATGGCGGTGTGTTGCCGTCGTTGCCGCTTACAGCTGTACTGGGGACACGGTTGAACTTAAGTTCCGAGCAACTTTTTCGGGTCAATGACGGAAAAACACACCCAGAGCAACGCTTGAACACGGATACTTTCCGCATGTCAAGGTGCCAAACATCTACGTGGAAGCAAATTCGAGAAACACGGCCGTGTGACAGGTGAAGACGTGGCCGGGACGCTGCGGGCGTTTTAGAGGAGGTCGGAGTCATCAAGGGAAAGGTCGCATGCATTCCGGCTGCTTCGCAACGGTGGGACATAGACGTCGCTGGCACAGACTTGTACGGTACTTACTACAAGTAATCAAAATGACGTTTTTAATCGAATTACCTTTTGAGGTAATTTTTGTAATCGTTTTAATACATTCGTTAGGAAGTAATCACGAGAGTAATTTGATTACGTTTATAAGTACTAAAATTACTCGTAGCCATTAGTATTTTCCCTCCCCCTTTTTAATGGCGCCCTTTGTTTTTACAAGTTTACTACCACGGAATCCTCGAACCAAGTCCCTGACGGGAGTAGTGGCTTACCAATATTTTGATGGATTAAGAAAATAAGTGGTTTATCATTTCGTGATTGTAATTTAATAACGAGTAGAACGGAAGACCCGTTTCTAAACCGCGGCAGAAAAATATGAAGTGAATGTAAGGGCGCAAACGAGCTGGCTTAAATTGAACATGACATAAACCTCGAGACTGCGGGTAAAAACGACACACACACTGAAAGGTCTCGAGACCTTTTAGTGTTTGTGCCGTTTTTACCTGCAGTATCGGGGTTTATGTCATGTTCAGAAAAAATATATCGTTTTGAAAACCTGAAGTAATAAGATGAGTAACGCTTACTTTTTCGAGTAACGGCCAATTACGTTTCTTTCCAAGTAATCTATGTCAGTACATTTTAACCTAGGGTAATTGTAACTCTAATGGATTGCTTTTTCGAGTAACGTGCAGAAGGCTGCTGGCATCAGTGGTCCCAGTGAAGGGTCCCGATGGGTTCATATCGCTGGCGGTGCCTTAATTACATATGTACAAAGAAGCAGCAAAACCATCACCTCTCAGGTGTGAGTTTAGCTCTTTTTCGAATTTAGTTTGCAGAGAAGCGCGGACATTGCGCATTCTATAAGAGTAAATAAAAGTTGACAAGCACTCGAACAACTTCACCTGATTGGTCAAAACGACCTCGCCTAAACTTTCGTTTGCTTTCTTTCTTCGGTCTTGCGTCGCATTCTTTTTTCGTTCTTTCTCCCAAGACCCCCGAAGTTAGCTCTTGATGCTTTGCCGCGCTCTGCTCCCGTCTTTACCCCACTGACCGGAGCGGTCAGCACTTCACTCGTGCGACGCAACGCGGACGCTGCCAACCAGAGTGCCAAGGCGCCCCACAGGTGCGCCCCCTTTAAGTGCCGCAGGCCTTCAATCTTTACGTTTGGCACGGCCACGAATAATGACAAACCTGAAGCACATTCGTAGGTCATTTGTATTCCTTGCCCATAAACGTAAACGCAGGACACTAACCTCGCCGCGTAAAAGGAATCAATGTCTCGAATGAACAGTATCTCCTGTCAACGCAGATGTTGTTTATGGTTTGTGATCTTGAGCAGCGGTCGTGCCCTTCAAAGGGATACTACAACGAAATTTCGGCGCCTATTTTTTAGTTTTTACGTGTTCAAAGGAGGAGCATCACATTGGATACACCAATATCTTGTTAAAAAGACACGAGAAGGAATTTTAAAACAGCTTAAACGATTAGCAAAGAGCACCTGGTGGATGTCGCTAAAGCCTTGTTTGTAATGCCCGTCTAGTAACCTTGACAGGTAGTGACGGTAACTGTTTCGCTTTGAACCTGACGTAATTTAGCAGCTCTACAGTCAGCACAAGAGAAGAGGGGGAGGAGGAAGTCCCCACTCAACGGGACTCTCTTTTGTGTTTCCCAGACATCGCTATTCTCCCTCTGCAAGATTATAGAAGATTAACCCGTCACTCGAAATTCATACAAAAGCAGCTTCGCGGTTAGTTGCGTTGGCCCGATCGCTGGCGTGCTTCGACCTCTTTGGTGGCTGGAACGGCTAGGGCATCTTGACGACGTCAGCCTCGACGCAGCTTTGCTCATCCCGAGACAAACTACGTCACGATTGCGCCGGATGTGACGTGCTATCCGCTGGCTGCTCTCCGAGCGCTTGCTAGAGTGGGCCGTTTATAACGAAAAATACAGCCATCAGGCTCAAAATACAAACGTGCGATTTTCAATTACGGATATTGTGGATCATATTCAGGCTATTTCTGAACACGACGGGTATATTTCAAATTTCGTTGAAGTATCCCTCCCTTTAATACCTTGGCGGCCCCCGCACATCACGAAAGTCGTTGGGCTGGACGAGCGCAGCTTATTTTTACTGCCTTATCTTATGAACCAACGGATCGACGTACCCGTCCCCCAAAATAATAAGCATGACCCCTAAATAAGTGTTTACACATCTTGATCGCAACTCTGACTGTTGGGCGGGAACGTCGACACCTCGGCACCGCGTCGTATCGCCTGACCGACCTTCGAACCGATCGTAACTAGGCTTCTAAAAGCACCGCATCCCGCTGATGTGCTGGGAACTTTGTATTGTCTCACTACTGCTGACGCAATGAATTTCGTGGCTGCGACACCAATGATGACGCAAATATGGAAACTGAAACACTGCGAGTTACAACAGATCAAACTTCTCCGGGAGCAAGCAGCCCAGAGAACTTCTCCGGATCGCTTGAGGAGCGCCGCCACTTTTCCGCAGACCAGTTAGAGCCGCTCGGCGAACTCTCCGCCGGCTCCTTATCTACACGCGGCACACGGAGAAATAACTCGAATTTCGCGAGGAGCACAAGAATCCGCTCGGCGAGCGGCCACGGAGCAGTCGCTATTTGCCAGGGGAAGGGGATATATGTCAATAAAATATTAGGGCACAAACGAGCTGGTGGTGGTTAAACATTTGACTAAAAACCTCGAGACTGGGACGAGTAGGGACGGACAAACACAAAGTCTCAAACACAGCTGAAATTTATTCGACAATGCAAAGGGCTTATATAGGCCTTATATATATTGCCTATATAAGCCCTTTTGTTGTCGAATAAATTTCAGCTGTGTTGAGACTTTGGGTTTGTCCGTCCCTTCCGTCCCGGTCTCAAGGTTTTAGTCAGATATACATGTCACGTGATGATAGGCCACGTAACGTCGATTATCTCGCTAAATTCAGCAGGAAATGCATGGATGGATGGACAACAAGGAACTATGAGCACATGAGACTTGGATGGCTCATTTCCCGTCCATACATCGGATATTTTCAGATATAATTGCACTCCGAGCTTTGTCATTCGCAGGGGTCCTTGTATTGTTCCTCGTAATTAACTGCCTTCCTGTTTCGTAATAAATGAAACTCAAAGACTCTCTTTTAGAGTGTGTCTGCTTGGGTTGTGTGGATAACTAAGTAGTCAGAAGAGGGCATCTTGGTTGTGTTATTTATGACTTGTAAGAACAAAATACAGACAAACTTTTTTTTTATACCGCTACTGGTGAATTTTTTCGGGGATTCGGAGCAATCTAATACCGCTCTATACGCGCGCCTTCAGAGCGCTAAATGCCAGCGCGTGCTTCCACGCGACGCTTGATGAGAATAGGGAGTATTCACTGGCGGCCATATCTGTGTGCGCGACTGCTGAGTACGTGCTGAGCGGCGAGCTTCCACAGTTCTTTTGCCACGTGCATTCCGCACCATCAAGCAGTGCCGGTCTTAGCAAGCTATCAATGTGAGCTCGTTCTGAGCATGCGCTCTAAAAGTCGCCCTCAAATATGGCGTCCAGTGAATACCCCTATAGGCTCCAAAACCGACCTAAAGGCACCGAGGTAATACCCTATAATTGTGTCAGTTGGGGCCGATGTATACTCTCAATCACGTTGCTTGTACCCTGTTTTAACTTTGTTTGTTATTTGTTTAATGTAGATACGTGGTTATAATCCCCAATTTATAGAAAGAAAAAAGAGACTTGATAGTCTTTTCACATCGTTTTTCTGTCACTGACCAAAACCAATGTCACATATTTTATTGCTCACTTCAGCGGCGTAAAGCTCCGTCAATGACTGCTATGCTGCCATTGGTTGTATCATAGTGTAATTCGCATAAAAATATTTTGTAACGCACTAACTTCAATCTTCAAGAAAAATAATTATTTGACTCATATGTCTCGGACACGCTACAACTCCTTCAAACGTGTATCGTTAAAAAAAAAAAAAAACTATACTGTAAAATTAGGTTGCAACGTCAGTGCTCTCTTCAGTGAATTTTCTAGTAAAAAAATCTTGGGTATTAAAATCAATTTTGTTTTAAGTTCTGGCCGCTTACTTGTGTATCAAAAATAAGCCACTCATGCAATCAGAAACAGTAAAGAATATATAATTAATTTCAAGCCAGTGACACAACCCGGGGCGCAAATTACATGAACCAAGTTTCCCGAGACATGCCGAAAAGTTGCAATAAATAACTCGTGCACATTATTAGTGGAACGCAGGTTATTTTCAAGGCGAGAGCGAGAAAAATAACTGGCCGAGATATTGGCATTGCGTGTCATTTAAACTACGCGAAGCTAATAGCCACCACGAAAGAGATGTAAATTCTATACTAAGGAAGGAAGCCCTGATCTTTTAAAGTGGTGCGCCATGCCAACTTTCCCTGGAACCATTTTCTTTCTTATTTTCACACAATGTATTAATTTACGTAGTCAAGCCAACATGCCCCTTAAAAATGCAATAACTACAAATATCTTTATTCGTTCACTTACATAGATTTTAAACAGTGCGTTCTCACCCATGTGGAAGCGAGAACACAATTCGAGCTTTATAATCAGGTTTATTTAAGGCACAAGCTTCCATCTCCCCGTCTATGACGGTCATAAGACTCAAAGATAATTATTATTTTATATATAATGAAACAATCAAAAGTTTAAGGTAACAGTGATGCAGTTGTCATTTCCTTCTTTTTTAGAACGATTTGGAATCGAAAGAATTTTAATGAATTTTAAAAGGGGCATAAATTTCTCTAACATTATATATGGTTAAATAAGACATGTTCTTTCCCTGTTCATTTGTGTTTGGGAGCTTATTACTTTGATGCAGACGTCTTGAATTGCTTAAGAACAGCGAAGGTACATGAATTTTGAAGTCGATATTACGGAGCGCGCTATCGGAGCGATCCCACTATCTGGTCCTATAAACCAAGTACACGCAAAAAATATATTTTATCACGGGAAGCGCTTCCCTTATAAAGGTAATTCTACATAAATCAAAAATATACCACATAAAAAGAGTTCACTTATCATCAAGGCAAATAAACGAAGCACGTAATCACGGCAACGATTTTTTGCAAAAGCTCGCTTGCTTTCAGCACCGCAAACGTTTGCAATTCTTCGCTGAATATTTTTATGTCTTTGTTAAAAACTGAACTTGGCACGAAAACATAAAAAACTAGTTGAAATTGTAATTTGAGAGCAGATAATAAGAAATTAAATTAATTTAAAAGGAAACAATTTGTCGAACAACAAAACCAAAGATTATAACTCCTAGCACACCTTGACGTTTTCTTGCGAATTGCTTTCTTTTCAACAAAAATACAAAGTTTTAAACTTCCATACTATATTTTGCTTTGAATGCTAATTAATCGCAACAGCTTACGAAGAATCAATAAACAACCTGTAGCGGCTGTCCTCTCCATATTAAATTCAGCGACGTCTCTCATAATACCATGCCTTCTTATCTATCTAAGCCTCCACTGACACTTCACATTCAGCTCCTCCCCTTTCAATAAAGGCACAAAACGTAAGGTTATTTTTGGCCCAAACATAACAAGGGCGTCAAAGACCCCCTTTCCCACTCCTCGACCTCTTAAAGACGGTATAAAAATCAAAATCCGCGGCAAGTTGTTTTCTCAAGCTGCGAGCATCGATAAGGACCCCCGGGAGCAGACGGCAAGAAGCGAGGGGCTCTTAGCCGCCAAGAAAGCCTCTCCCAGACTCACCTGCTCCGCAACACAGCTCCGAAGAAGACCGGAGCTCAAGAAGGCTTCGCTCACCCCCGAGAAATCCCAGAGACCGACCACTGCGCGAGCGGTCGAAAACCTCGAGTGGCGAACGGAACCCCGGGGTTTGAACGCCGCTGCTTTGGAGCGACGGCAGCGCTCCTCACGGTGAACGGACGAATCTCTTCCCAAGAGAAGCGAGAGGAAGAGAGAGAGAGAGAGAGAGAGAGCCGAGTGCTTCGGTTTGCAGTGGTTGCAAGGTGTGCGCTCGATCGAAAATTCCGACACAGGGAGGCTCCGGACGGAGCGTCAAAGGTGTCTTTACGGACCGACAAACACTGATGGATCGGCAGAGCTTTTGAGCCTGTTCGTTCGGTGTATGGTGGGGACCTTTACTTCGTTCAGAATGTCCCGCTTGCTGCATTCTTAACGCAGGTAGAATGTGTTTAAGGACTGGGATTCATAATAAAAATGTGACGTAACGTCGCAAAAAAAACAACAAAAAAACGTCACAAACAGAACGATCTCAGCAGCTAGTTTCGTCATGCCCTCACTGTCGCCGAGCATCGTGCAAACTGCAGTCTTTTTACACGCGCGACAATCCCGCCGAGGGTCTGCGCGAGGCAGAGCACGAGACGGCACGAGCTGTCTCGTGCAGAGCCGCCTGCCTCCTGTAAAATACGATTAAAATAATAAAAAATTTCGCACGTTACTTAGAAACAATAGACCGATCTCACTAAGCGTTCGACGCATGCGTGACGCCGCCATAACTTTAGTCCTCAGGAGGCAGACGGCCGTGCACGTGAGGGCACGTGCCTCCACGTGCTTTACACGCACGGTGCTCCAGCGAGGTTATCGCACGTGCAAAAGGCTAAAGTTCCCTCGATGCATTGCGGCAGCGGTGGCGTAGTCAAACTGGCTTGTGAGATCGGTCTATTGAATCCAGAACACTGAGAATAAAAGCCACTATATTTTGTTTCATACTTAGCATACAATGCTGTCAAAGCTATCGGCACGAGAGCGTAGCTTCGTCTGAGGTAGTGCCACTAAATAAGCTACGCTTCAGAGTAACGACACTTGGCCATATTGTGGCTTAAAATCATGGTTGCCAGTTATCTGAAGCTTTATCTGAAATCACAGGAAACGTTTTTCCGTCCTCCACAAATGTTTAAACAGTCCGCGACAGAGAAAAGCAATATTACATGAGCTTCCTAACACCGAATCGAATGCAGAGGAAGTCGCACTTTTGAATCATGACGATCTGCAGTTGCCTCTGCTCTGCACAAGCCCCAATATGGCGGCGCCCACAACAATGTCGGGGAACGGAGTGCCGATACTCTAAGCGCAGCTCATTTAGTGGCTCTAGTCTGAGGTTTCGTTTGCGCGAGAACGAGTGCAAAATATTCTGCGAGATCAAACCCCACATTCGCGACAGCAGCTTTGACAGTATTGTACTACGGCCGCTCGATCTGAAACACAAAGGTGCGGCCCGGCATATGCGCCGTAAACGGCGAGACCATGACCTCCGAAATTTTTTCCGCGCTCTGCCCATACGAAAACGGTCTATGGACGTTTATGAAAAATTCTATGGTGAGCTATCACCTGTATGGCCCTCTATATTGTCAGCCATATTCTGCCATAAAAAACCGTAAAACACGCTATAGCCACCAACAGAATAATGTATGTCTTCAGAGCTATAGAATCGCAACCATTGAGATTTCTATAGCCGGCTATCGAATAGTATTTGTCTAGGGAGCTATAGACTCGTGACTCTTCAATTTCATTTAGCGAACTATACAAAAATGTATGTATTTAATGCTATAGATTCACGAGTATTCAATGTAATTTAGCCGCCTATAGAGGGGTGCATATCCCTAAATCTATAGACTCGCAACCACTGAATTTTCTTTAGCCGACTCAATGGTGTTTTCTTTCGCTAAAGCTATAGGCCTCAAAACTTTCAATGTGCGCTAGCCGGCTAGAGAGAGATGTATGTTCCTCAAGCTATTAGCGGCGAGATGTTTTGGTGGCACCCTCCTATGGTTCCCTTTCGTGACGTCATTACCTTGCGAAGAACAAGTTCGATGCTGTTTGTAATTAGTATGGTGGAAGTGTGAAATCACTGCGCTCTAAAACGAACACTTCCAACACCGTCAAAATTGAAGTTCTTCCATTCCTTTTATATCCGACGAAGAGATATCCTTTGCTGACGTCATAGTCAGCATTCGGCCAATTTTGGAAGGCCGACCACAGCGACGCATTCGATCGCGCACGCCGCGAATAGACTCGCGACCATTCAATTTTATTTAGCCGGCTCAATGGTGTTTTATGTCGCTTAGGCTATTGGCGACGTGCGCGATCGAAAGCGTCGCTGTGGTCGGCCTTCCAAAATTGGCTGAATGCTGATCATGACGTCAGCAAAGTATTTCTCATCGACGGAAATAAGATGAATGTAAGAACTACAATATTGACGGTGTTGGCAGTGTTGCTTTGAGAGCGCGATGATTTCAAGCTTCCACCATGCTAAGTACCAACACCAACGAACTTGTCCTTCGCAAGCTAATGACGTCACAAAAGGGAACCATAGGAGGGCGCCACCAAAACATTTCGCCGCTAATAGACTCGCGACCGTTTTCTTAAGGCTGAACTCTATGGGACGAATATGCCGGCGAAAAATTGACGAATTTCACCCGGCGGCTTTTGCTCTGCGCGTGGAATCAGCACAGTGGCTGCTACGTCGCGCGCAAAGCGAGCGTGCCGTCGGGTGACGTTCGTCAGTTATTCGTCGCATAATAGACCCTTTCCGAAATTCAGTGCCATCTAGTGGTTCGTAAAGCAGTTTAGGTTTCGCCATATCAATGGCGGAAATGAACTTGTATCGGCACCGTCAGTTTTGAAAGTAAACGGCATGCGAGGAATTCTTCAGTGTGAGTTCTTTCTCGATCACTTTCAGTTCGATGGTGACCAAGAACCTGCACTCAGAACAAAGCTCCAACCCACTCAGATGCCTCGAGAAAATTCTATACACCAAAGTGCTTTAAAGCCGATTGTGTGCCGCCCGCAGATTCACTGAATCTGAGTTTTTAGAAATAAACGCTTACGTAGCTCTTGTGTTTCATTCCTACGTCGCGTCGTACTGACCCCCCGAATGTACAGGCCTCGCATCATCCGCTTAGAAGCATCTTCAACGTCTTCCTTTATGAGTCACTAGAAGGCCGCCATTGGTATGGCACAGATGCAGTTCCGCAGATGATGATAGTGATCAGAGTGGCCAAGCTGAATTTCGGAAAGGGTCTATTCGCTCCGTGGAATTCAGCCTTTAGCAATGCACAACTAGAAAAATGGAAGAGAGTCACTCATGCGCTCGCTCGGGGAGAGAATTTTCTTTAGCCGGCCTAATTGCCTAATTGGGCGTACGTCGCCGTTGCTATAGACACGCGATCCCAAAAGCGTGGCCGGCTGCTCTTCATTGCCTTATATCGGCGTTGACGTCCATATTGTCTTACCTCGGCGCTGACGTCATCTCAATTTTCTGTTTTTAAGCTATAATTATTTCTTTCTATCTCTTCCAGTGTATTTTTATTGTTTGTAAGAATATGTATTTAGTAACGTTAACGTCTTCTTGTCCGTGTCGCTGCCATGTTTGTTACCCGTAATGCGTACTTCTTTCTGCTCGCTGTATTCTTGATATTTAATGTTTTTGTGTATATTTCGTCGTTCTAGACGTGGACATCAACGAACGTAAAGCCACTGCTTACGTTGCTATAGGAGGTATTAACTGGCCGCCATATTTGAGGTCATTGTTTAGAGCGCATGCTCAAAACGAGCTCACATTAATAGGCTGCCAAGACCGGCAATCTTGATGCTGCGCGGTGCACGTTGCAAAATAGCTGTGGAAGCTAGCCATAAGCACGTGCTCAGCATTAGTGTACACAGATATGGCCGCCAGTGAATACACCCAACGCCTACACCCTATACCGAGGTGAGTTATTCTTTTGTCACAACAGCCTGATTTGCTATGAATTTGTCTAGTGGACTCAAATAAAATCTCGAGAGGGCTGTTTTGAATGCCAGTGTCCATGTCATCAGTGTATAGGCAAAGCAACAATGTAACAATCGCGACGCGAGAGCCGACTGCGCCTCGATCTGGCCGACCGCGCTCGCTCTGCTGAAATCTGAGCGTGGGGCTCTCGAGCAGCGTTAGCTTGCTGAAGATCCAAGACGCCACTTTGTCGTCGCGGATTCTTTGCCCTTCGAACGGCTGTGAAGCCGTTCCAGCGCCCGGTGTATCGGTACGCGGTGTCTTTCAACGACCGTTCGCGCCGCGTCGCAACCTTCCGTCTGCGAGCGCCGGCGGTTCATCGTCGCGGGGGTTCATAAAATGCTCACATTCAAGTCGCGACGACGAACCGCCGGCGCTCCCAGACTGCCTGTTTGGTTCGGCAAATGACAGCTTCTGCCACATCGTGTTGAATCGTCACGGACCCATTTCTTCTCGTTTTTGTGTTTGTGTGGTTGTTCTGCAGTGCCCGTGTCGACGTATATCTCGCATTACATCTTTCAACTTCGGTATTTTCATCGTAAGTGTGCTGTAACCTACCCCTTGGCAACAATCGACCGTTCTTCTACCTGTACCCTTCCGGATTACCTCTAGAATTAGGCAGTTTCTATTTCCTAGCAGCCAGGAGAATAATTTTTCCGAAATTCTACCGGCAGTCGCCTGCCGTTAGCTGTCTGAAATCATGTGACAACTGCAGGTAGAATACTGACCTTCTTATTCTTCCGGCGTTTTGTGAAAATAAGTTTGATCGACACCTTTTCGTGGATACATGTTTTATAGACACGTTTCATCGGCACTAACGTTTCATCGATATTCTAATTAGTAAAACTCTTATAAATGGTGAAGGTACTGTAACATTTCCCGAGTCACAGAAGTTAGATCCAAAAAGAAAATATTTTATTGCAATGAAAGGATGTGCAATCGCTTACAGACGGCATAATATATCTGCAAAATTCAAAAATGATATTTTACCGTATATTTCTTATAAAGGGGAAGCAAGAGCCACTGACGACGGTAATCATTATTGTGATTCTCGGAATAATCAAATGATAAATAATTTAAAATACCTAAAGAAGGTATTTCAATTTTCTTTGCACTACCACCAGGTATTACTAATATAATATCAATAACCCTAAAGAAAGGATAGAAAGTGGATTTCAGAAAAAACAACTATTTACGAAAAATACTTGGATTCAAACATACACTAAGTGATAAGGAAGAAATGGAAGTAATTCGGGATTTTCCAGCAAATGTTGAAAGAGATGTCAGGATACTTATTCATTGTAGTTTAGTGAAAGATTCTTATTCAGGTAATAATTAAATTATGATAAAAAATGACGTTTGTTCCAAACAAAGAACTCAATTCATGGCTAGTATTTAGTACAAACCCAATGAAGAAGTTTGAGATACAGTATAGTGAGACCATGTAGTTTTCTTTAAGAATTACAGATAAGAAAATAGACAAATTAATTTTAACAAAAAATGTTCCAGCACGTTACATATTTCTTGTGAACCTCTGTGAAAAATTTTCTAGAATAAATGATTTTACTTACAAATCCTCGTCAACGCTTTCGTAAGCATTTAAGTCATGTCTATTTTGATATGCAAGGTAATGGATGTTTAACGAATACATTAAAATCCCTTGCAAGGCTCTTAGCATCATCTTGTAAGTCATTGTTTCGTCAAGCGAAACCTAAAATGATTTCATTTGCTAAAGACACAGCTGCTGAGGTTAAACTAAGTATACAATATGCAGCACCCAAACAAGTGGAAAATGTTTTAAATAATCCAAAACAAATCAAGGAAAAATAAATTTACAACGACTTTAAAGAACAGGTTATTCTAACAGTAAAACAGAATGTACAAAAACACACCATGAAATTTTACACGGAGGGGATTGATAATATATAAAAAATGGGTAAACAATCGAAAGATCTTCCTACTCGCATTCTTGCATGCATTTTTATATTATAATTATATTTCTGGAACTTACGAGAAACAAGGAATGCATATTCCAACTGATGAACGTCATGATTTTGAAATTGTTAGAAATTAAAATGACACTATAAAATCCTGAAATGAAGTAGAACTCTTGTGTTCCATCACCAGGGAAGCCCTTAGGTTTTCCAAGAGTGTACTTTAATGCATACTAAAGATTGTTAAAAGTGATGATACAAATCTCAATGATGCTAATATTGTTACATTAGTTAATACAATTGGTGCGAATGCATTTTCAAAAATGAGACTAACTGTTAATGATAAAGAAATCGAACATAATCTTTTTCTTAAAATCACTTCAACGATCGAAAAATTAATCACCTACTCAGATGATTTTTCAAGATCTGCAGCCACATCCGAGTTTCGGTATCCAGATGCGTCCGAAACATATGAACTAAACAAATATAAAATCATCGTAGATTCCCAGAAGACTATTACTACTATTACAACAAAAGATTTGCTAAAAGATATAAAATTAACAAAAACTCAAAGGTTGTAGAAGTGTTTGTAGAGGTCAAAGATCTAACTTTTTTCTTTTCGGAATTTGTAGTCTTTTAAGGAATGACATTTAAGCTAACTCTAACTAAAATAATTACACAGGCGTGTTAATAAACACTGGAGGAAATTAGAAAGCTCTATTTGACAGGGTATTGTGAAAGATTCCAAAGATAACACCGAATATGGAGACTCGAGCCTTCTTAACCAAACAATTAAAGAGTAATTAGATTGATGTGATACTAATGAAAAAGTTTTAAAACCACTAGAACAATAGACATTGATAATACAAAAACAACGTAGATTTTCCAGGAATATTATATAAACCAAAATATATTTATATTGTTTTTCAAAACATTTCTAGAATCAATTCTTCAACTGGAAACAATATGTGTTTTGATAATTTAAACCTAGAAACTATAAATGTAGAAGTAGACTCCCATAGATTTTTTCAATTGATTGCGACTTCATACCAACCAGTTTTGTTATGGGCGATGTCTATATTGCATTCTTGAAAGCCGGATTTAAAACTGTCGACGTAGATACCGGACAGTTATAATAAAACGAACCTTTACAAGCGTCTTTCCAGTATTCTGTTTCGATGTTACAAATATGCCTACGAATGCATTCGAAAATGCTCACACATCTCTTATTCAGGTACATGTAAAACTTTGAAGTGCTCCGGCTACAAGGTACATAATGTACATGATGTACAAGTTTGATAGAAAAAAATAATGTAACTTTATTTGATGGTAAAATAATGTTTGCCGAAATATCATATTTTTATGATATAAATGTATATCCTGTACTCAGTACACCTATCGGCAGGTCAACAAAAGAAGCTTAAGAATTAGGAATACAGAAATGATTTCATAAAGTCAACCAAATATCTTGCTAGGGAGAAATGTATAAAAAACAAAAACTGAACGGCTATAAATTGATTCCTGAATCAACGTCCTTAGAAAAAAGTTATTATAATCAGGAAAGAAGGTATTCTGAAATAAATGATATTTAAAGAAAGTGCAACAAGTCAATTAAAGAGGTTAAACATTTTTCTGAGAAACAAGACGTGTATACAAAATTTCAACAAATTAGAAACAAATTTGAGGGACTTAGAGCTCATGGAATAGATGATCAATGGCAAGCTGATCTTGTTGAAGTCAAAGGTTATAACTATCTCCTAACTTTCATAGATATATTCTCTAAATATGCATGTGTAATACCGATAAAGAACAACACAGGTAAACAAATAACTCAAGCATTCCTTGAAATCTTCAAGTCAAAGAAAATGCCCCAAAATATAAAAACAGATCAAGGACTAGAGTTTTATAATAGTAAACTACAGAGATTGTTTCAAGATGAAATAGTTAATATTTTTAGCACTTATTCAGAACCTAAGGCATCTGTTGTCGAAAGGTTCAACAGAACATAAAAAAGTAGAGGGTTGTGAATCCGCGGGTTTTAGATGAAATCCTTAAAACTATAATACATCCTATCATCGATTCATAAAAATGTCCGACCGAAGCCTCAGCAAAAAATAATAAAGAGGCTGTCAGAAAAAATTTGTATGCTCCACCGAAACGTAATAAAAAGCCTAAACTCAAAGTGGGTGATACTGTGAGATTACAGAAACATAATGGGCTTTTTGAACAAAATTATACAACCGAAGTCTTTCAAATAAAGGAAGTTTTATGCAACGAAGTTCCGTATTACCGTCTACTTGACGTCAAGGGAGAAGATATACTGGGAACGATTTATGAACCGGACATGGTTTTTATAGTTTTTATAACAGTCGGAGGTCTTAAAAGTCTTGTTCTTTGAAACGGTCAAGATTGAGGGAATGGCAAGTGGTCCAGAATTCTCATTTTCTATACTATTTATACTGACCGATGTAAAATCAATCATTTATGAAAAATTAGATCTGTCTGTCTGTGCTTGTCTCTCTGCGACTCCCTTTGTCAGTCTTTGTGTGTGTGTGTGTGCGCACGCGTTTTGCTTTTGTTTGTTTCCTTCACATTACGATTTGCTCGCATAAAATACCACGTAATTGACGAAAGAAGGGGAAGATAGAAACAAAGCTTACCTCCACGATTAGCGCTGAAAAGCACCGCCTTTTCATCGTGTTTAGTGATACACACCTTTGATTGCTTGATGGGTTTGTATTAAAATCAAAACAAATTCACGTGCTAAAACATCAAATAATAAACAAAGAACAGATCAAGATTTATTTCCGAGATTAGTTTAAAATCAAAATTAATTCACGTGCTGAAACATCAAATAACAGACAAAGGACAAATCAAAACGTATTTATGAGATTCGTTTTGCGGGAAAGGTTGTTTTTATGAGAAAAATGTTTTTGGTAGGAAAATCATCTGTAAAACAGGTGTGGCATAAATCACTCTTTAAATCGTCATGATTTTAATTCTCTACCCTGAACTCAATAGATTCGTGGTGGATTCATTTCAGGACATCAATGTCTTGGGCGATTTTGAGAAAAAACTGCGGTGGTTGAACCGTCTAGAATTCGGGAAGGTTTCTCGTCGGAAGCCAGCCTGCATTGTGAATTACTAGAGATTTTTTTTTGTTGTTGTTGCTATATGTAAAAAACCAAAAACAGCTGGATGCGTTTTTTTTTTTGCAAATCTTTTCAGCATTACTTAGAATAATCAAAGCCTCTATACTAAAATTTTGACGTCATTGCAGTGAAATCGAGCGAAGACACAGATTGGATACGATTTCTGCGTCAGTTCTCGGCTGTGCCTCGTGTCCAATCAACGCGCCGAAGTAAGCTCGGCATCGGGCTCGGCTCCAATGGCAGAGTTGTCGGCATCCATCTGTGATGACGTTCCACTGAGGAAAAGTGCGGCGTTCAGAGGCCTTCATTATTCTAGAATTGGTGTCGGTGTGCCCCATCGCCCTTGCAACGTCACCCTCAATGTGTCAGCTCGAAGAACCAAAGTATCGTCCGTGCTCGCTTCCGCCGCCACAGCTTCGGGCGCGAAAAGGTGTTTTAGGCTGCTGAACGCGTCTCACGGTCGAACGCCTGCTCCACCGCTAGTGGCGCTACGCGCGATTTTCAAAGCGTCCCCTATAGCTCCCGTACGGAGCGTGTCTTCGGTAACACGTCGAAAATTCGGCGGCAAATACGCCTCAAAAGGATTGATATCATTTTCCCGGTCAAGCACGCTTGCCGTGTTTGGTGGTGTTACCGAGGTCACGTCAGATGAAATATGCGATGTTAATGTAATATTAGATAATCATAGAAGGGCCGAGAACCAACTCAAGCTCAAAAGTTTTATTAAACTTTTTTGTTGAGGCACATAAGGGTTGAGTTGTCTTAGAGAGTGGTTCTCTCGCTCGAGTGCTCCTGCAGGCTTTAGAGGAGCTAATTCTCTCACATTTGCCTGTCATAGTGTTGCCCACCATTGTGGTAGGCGGAGCATAAATACACCGGAGGAGATACTTGAAACATGCCTCAAAAATATCATGTCATGTAGCATATCGTTTTTGTGTAAAATTAGCGCAGATAAGCCTGCACACCATATTCAAACCTGATCAGCAGAGGCTGTAAAATGTACAGCCTGTCTTGGTTGTGCTTCGTAAAATACGCGCAAGAATTTTGTTCGTAGACTCAACCAAATACGTAAAATTGATCAAATTGTGGTCACGTGACGTGGTGGCGTAGGAACGTATATACGTTTTGTCACGTTAAAAGTTCGCAAAACCAGAAATACAGACTTTTAGCATAGCGTAAGGGCTTTGCGCACGCAAAGAAACTGCGGGTGCGCAGAGGAGGGCACGTGCCAAACGCAAGGCAAGCTTTAGCGTGTTACGCGCACCTGCTATTTTGGAGGGATGTGCGGCACGCAAAGCGCTCTGCGTGCCTTGCGTGTGTCTCCGCGCCGCGCGAGTCTGCGAGAGCGCTGGGCGTAGCCTGCTGCAACGTGACGGCGCCACAAGTAGCGAGTGTTGTGCGCGTTCGCTTCACGATTGGCTACCACCTCGCACAACTGCGCGAAGTTGTTGGGTGCGTCGCCCAAAGAACTTGGCCGAGTGGCAAGACGTCACCATGGAACTTCACAATCCGTGCAGCGCGGCAGTGATTCAGCGAGCGATTTGCCATCAATTCTGCAGCTTATGTACTTGTTCGTAAACATAATGTGCTGAAACCGCTCAAACGAAGGTTCTGATAGCTTCTGGACTGACTTCTGTTGTTGTTTAAAGTAATGACTACTCTTTAGAACACCGAGGCAGGAGAACATGTTGGTTAAACGTTTTTCTTGGTTTTTCGAACGCAAAATATTTTGTTTTCATCCGTTGTTGCCCCTTTGCATTGAATACACCAAGAAAACAGTGTTTTTTGCTCGAGCGTTGAGGTCAGAGCACTAAAAGTTTCGCCTAAAAAGTAATTATTTTAACAGTTACAAATATACCAGTATAAATGCAATTAAGTTACAGTTACAGTTTCACGCTTACAATTGTAACTCGTTAAAGTAACATTTACTACAAATGTAAATAAGTTACATTGCAGTCGCTTGAATTATATAACATAAAGAATGGCTACAGGTGCTGTGATTTCCGACACGACGTTCAGCTCCCAAAATGTATCTGTTCAGACCCGTTCGATTCGACTCACTGCTCACAACAGGTTTTGAAACAGTGTCGCAGACCCTATGACTGCAGCTACAGCAACCTGAAATGTGTCTATGTGTGAACGTGGACTTTTAGAATGCATAAACACTTTAAATAAAATGTCACAAAACTCACATCGGTTTGACAGGAATACATTGAAATGACTAAATAATAAAAAGCATATTTCAAGGAGAAGACATTTCAACAAAAACTGTCCACTCCATCATTTATGCTGCCAAATAAATTAACCAGAAACAAACGTCCACCTGGAAAGGCATAAACACTAAATACTCTGAAAGACGAACAGCTCCGAGAAAGGTCTGTTTTTCTTGAAGACATACTCAAAAATTTTGTTTGACAAGCTCGCCCTACGCTTCGTCACTATGAGGCCCACAAAACTTAAAGGGATTGTCCGGTCAAAACCGGAAGTACTTAAGTTCTTGCGCTCGTTACGTCGAGGGAACCTTCATGTAGAGAAAGGTCATTTTTATTTTGATATATGATCTCCCGTTATTAATTAAACCTTTCATGAGCCTATGTACGAAACTGCACCCCGAATTTCGCCAGTGGCAATGGCTGACATCCGTAGGTGCTGCGTGACGTCACAAAACGCAAAGGTTTGTCGGATGGTCGGGATAACAAGCGTTAGTCGATGAATGTATTGTATTTTGTTTCGAATTATATAGTCTCCTAGGCTGTACCCTACTTAAATACGGTTCTTTAATGCAGTTCCCAAGCATGTGCAAAAAAAGTCACGCCTTTTAGCAGGAAATTACTCGCAGACAGCCATAAGCTTCGAGCAAACGTATGCCGTTTCGCGCAAACACAACTGCGACGGCCACCGACCGAACTAGGGGCGCTTGCAAAGCAAAGGATGCAGATTTCTCCTCTGAAGCGGCACCTAAGTACACGAAGCGGCATCTGGGTACACGTCAGCGGATCCACTGGATCGGTGATGAGGCTGCGGGTCGCTCCCTCAGAGGCGATGTCCGCGGGTCGAAAACAAACGGCGAATCGTTCAAATGCATGTCGTCACTTGACTTGGACGAGCTTGATGAATTGTAGTCACGCTCCATTTTCACACGCGGGTCAAACAGAATCGGGCTGAACGCCTGCATAAGCGGGATCTCGATCTTGACGGGAACCCAGTCCCTATGCACGGCGACGATCCACTTCGCTCGTCACTGCACGTCTCGCGGAAAAGTGTGGAACGTCATGTCTTGGCTCGCATGTGCTGCCCGGTGGTTGTGGCACCCAACCGCGCAACAAAAATCTCACCCAACTACGAAACAAGTCGAGCACAACAAGAAAAACGAAGCACGCTGAAGCAGACAAAAATGCTCGCTTTGTGTTTTGTGACGTCAGAGCTTCAATGTTGCCAACGAAAGCAGCGTTTACGCTAGAATGAGATTCGAGCAGCATAAATTCAATTACTCACGCAGAGGGGCATACAAAATTCAGATATTGCACGTACGATCCGTCTCGAGGCAATAACAATGATACTCAATTGGTTTCTCGAATACAAAATTTGACCGGACAATCCCTTTAACAGTTTTTCAACTACTTGATGAAAGGTAATTTTGTATCGGGTGGCAGCTTGCGCCACCTAGCATAGGCTAGGATGGGTAGATGGAGAGGATGGATAATGACGGCTGTATCCTTTATAACGAGATGTAGTTTGCCCAACTCAGCCTAAAACCAACAACAAGAACCTGATTTTCCCTTTCCCCCTTTCCAAGCCAATGCGTTTCTGTAACTATCACCAGGTCATGAAGGTGATCGCCAGGCAGACCTTTGGGGGATCGGGCAAAAAAAAACAAAACTAAAAACATCAACCCCCGCTTTTTCCCTCCGGCAAGGGACTCGCCACTTTTCCTCAAGTCGAACCTTGTCGGCGCCTCCTAACACCAGATTTGTTGGGGGACAGGGTTGAGACTTTGGGCCTTTGCTACGCGGGAGGGTGTCCCAATTTTTTTTGTCCCGCCTATCCCCCAACTGTGCTGTTAGTTGTACTTCGTTAAAGTTTCCCTAGATAATTTCTACCAGCACTCCAACCTCCACTTCGATGCATCTACTCTTCTACGTCCCAACCTTCCATCCCCTCTAGCGAAACCCAGGGCCAGCGGTGCGTCCGTCGCCACTTCGAGAAGGGCAGGGCTAAGTTCCTTACGTTTTGGAATTCCATGATCAGGTGTTTCCGCCTCCTCTTTAAATGTTGGGCAGATTGTATCTGTTTATTAAAAATTGACCTTTTAGGGTTTTGTTCTTAAGACTCCCGTCCTCGCCTCAAACAAGGGAGCGCTGCCTCTTGAGTTATCGAATAAACCCCCTAGGTTTTGATTCCGAACATTGTTGCCAGGCTAAATGAAAGTTTTCCATTAACAAAAGCGCAATCACGCAATCAAAGCTTCACGAATATCAGCTTGTAACTGCAACTAAACCAAGTTACAACTAATAGAAAATGTATATATTATACAGTTAAAGTTGCTAATATATATTCGTAGCTTGAAGAAAAGTATTTAGATACAAAAATTATGACTAAGTACAGTGACTTAATACTTCTAGTTGGCTACTTTACAGCTCCAATTGAAGTATATTTTGGATTGGTTGACCAGATGGTGCAGTAAACATTTGAGTTTTCGGGGCCCGCAACGTTATGACGCTATTCTTAAGTTCTCGCTAACGAGGTCGAATAGCGGCGACAAACACTGCGTTTGGCGTGCGAAAGAGGGTGAGACGCAGTACTAGATATATTCACTGTTCTGGGTTATTCTACCAACCCCTAAATACACATAAAAGAAATGCCGGGAACGACTCACGGTTATTCGACCTACTCCAGGAACCTGTACATACTTGCCTCAGTGGCACCATAGTATACGGCAACGGAATGAAGCACTTGAGAGCTCAATGAGAGATCAATTTATGAAAGTAATCCAACCTCCTGTTCGTGTGAAAAATATAAACTTGAATTAAATAGGCATATATGACACTTGAGGTACTAGCTAACACACAAGAAAACAAAACAAAAAATATATGTATATATATATATACCTTACACGTAAGAGATAGCCTTGGCAAGTTCCATTTTTATAACTAATTATGTCTCCAAACCATGGCATATTGCCGCGAGTGCAGCTGACCAAGCAGGCAGCGCGCTCGTGGCCTATCGGTTATATATCGTGCCTGCCTCCCACGCGAAAGGCCAGGGTTCGATAAGGTGCCTACATGTCTGTCTGTCTCAGGGTGAAGACATCCATTGTTGCACTGAATGTTCAGCGCGTGACGCTCTCCGCGCACTCGGTGCGTGACTTGGGCGCTAAAATGGCGTCTCTGCATTAGCCAAAGCTACGCGCTCGAGCTGAGTGACACCGGATTGCGCGTACTTCAAAATGCATAAAAAACGATTGGGCGTAAAAATGGCTGAGATGTCACCACTCAAGCAAAAGCGCGCGTGTGTATGAAGGCACTCTGAGGGTTCGATTCCTGGGAGCGACGTCTATTTTGTTTATCCCTGCAATTTAGTGCTCTGGAAAATTCGAGAATCCTGTTGCTTGTTCGAGGTCCGAATGTTCTACGCGTCGAACCTTCTACGCCGATTATTCCAGAAGCCCACACGTGTACATAAGGAATTTCGCGTGGCGAGCCAAAGTCAGTTTCGCCCCAGCGTTCGACTCTGCTCTTTCGCCGACTTCGACGCCCGCGACGCCCTACTGTTATCTTTTGTTTCCGTCTTTATTTTTGGGCACAAGTTCGCCCGATTAAGCGTTTAGTTTACTCAGTTATTCACCGCCTCATCACTTGTCATTCGTGACATTTTTGGTGGAGGTGTGGGGCATGAAACCCGTGCAGCGTACCCCTACAAGAACACCTTCTGCAAGCCCCATTCCCCGACGACCTTCCGTTGAAGACTTGGAGCATCGTGCCAGCCGCCGACTTCAGGGACAAGCTCCTGAACTTGGACCACTCCCGGCGAGAACGAGGCAAACGATAACAACGATGGCTTCATCGGCGACGCAGACCACAGCAGCACCCGCCGTTGTATACCTGCCCGTCATTCCACGAAGTCCAACTCCCTTCCACGCCGAGGTCTCCGAGGACGTGGAAGACTGGATCCAGGACTACCAACGAGTCGCCCGGCATGACGGATGGACTACGGAACAGTGCCTCCAGAACCTCTACTTTTCGCTGGAGGGCACAGCGAGGGACTGGTATGAGAACCACGAGGCTTCTCTTACATCGTGGAATACCTGCATTGCTGAACTTAAGCGAACATTCGCAAGCCAGCATCGACAACAGCGGGCTGAGGACCTTCTGCACACAAGGACCCAAGGCCACAACGAAAGCGTTACCAGCTTCGTTGACAACGTGCTACGCCTCAGTGCCCACCCCGACCCTCAGGCCACCGAGGCAAAGAAGCTGCGTATCCTGATGCGCGGCGTGAAGGACGACATTTTCGGTGGACTCGTACGAAACCCACCGACGACTGTTCAAGAATTCGTCAATGAGGCGACGAACATGGAGCGTGCCATACTTGCAAGGGCAACCCACTACCAGCGGCATCCCGGCGTAGCCGCCCCCTCGCCATCGGGATTCGACCATGGCTCCAGCCTGACTGAAATCCGCGAGATGATCCGAGACGTCGTGCGGGAGGAAATCAGGAAACTTCTTCCTGCTGCCGCAAGTCCGGATTCGCCCTGAATCGCCGAGGTTGTCCGGGCAGAAGTTCAGCAGGTGCTGCAGCCACAAGTTCTTGTCAGCGCCGCTCCTGAACCACCGACGCTGAGCTACGCCGCAGCTACCCGACGACCACCGCCCCCTGCTCACCCGTATACGGCGCCACCCCGACGGGAACTTTCCAGCGCCGCAGTTTTCCCGACGCCAGGAAGATCGGGCGCACGCCCACCCAGAACCAGCAGCGCCACGAAAGACCGACGTGTGGAGGACAGCCGATCGACGCCCGTTGTGCTATCACTGCGGTGAAGCCGGCCACATTCACCGCCGATGCCCCTACAGACAACTCTGGCTGCGCGGGTTCCACCCGAACGACCCGCGCCCAAGGTGCGACGAGCGCCCTCGCGACATCGAGGAGTACCGCCAACGTTCGCCCTCCCCAGTGTCGTTTCTCCGCCGTGAAGCCCGCTCCCCATCGCCACGACGTTCAGCGTCCCCAGCGCCACGACCTCGCCGAGATCGTGGCGCCCAGTGCCACGGCCTCGCCCTGCGTCGCCGGGAAAACCAAGTGCGGCAACGCCTGGGTGACGCTGCCGAAGACGACGGAAGCAAACAGCCTCCAAAAACGCCGGAGCGGTCCCACTCTCCCAACGCCCCGCATCGCACCGACGCGCCCTACAACGGTGTATAACAACCTAAACGTTGTTATCGACGGCCTCGACGCATCGACACTCGTGGACACCGAAGCAGACTACTCAGTCCTGAGTGGGAGGCTCTCTCGCCGACTGCGAAAAGTGAAAACGCCGTGGGATGGACCTCACATACGAACCGCCGGAGGGCACCTCATCACACCAGTAGGAAGTTGCACTCCTCGCGTCGAAATTCACGGCGAAACGTGCCCTGTAAAATTCGTCGTTCTACAAAGTAGTAGAATAACTGTACCACTCCGGCCAACCCGATCCGACCAATCACAGCGCAGGAGGGCGGAGCCTAACCCGATCCGACCAATCACAGCGCAGTAGGGCGGGGCCCTTTCCCTCTCTCCCATCCCAGTGACCAATGACAGGCCGTGGGCATCGATGGCCCCGCCCACAGGGCATTATCCAGTGACCAATCAGAGCTCAGCGAGGTCCCGCCCTCGCGTCACGTGCTGTGAGGTCACGTGCGCGTCGCGTGTCAGGCGCGTGCCAGAAGCGTGCCACCGCAAACCACAAACCACAAACCTCAAACCGCAAACCTCAAACCACAAGCCAGGTGTTGTGGTCATCACCTGATAACAACCACGTGATGTCACCCATCACCTTACCTGTAATGGGTTCGAGCTGGGTACGACAGATGGCGCTCACGTGATGTCGCACAGGGTTTGTGCTGCATCCGAGGGAGGGCGCTGCGCTGCGGTCACATGACGCAGCACAGCGCCACGTGTCACGTGACTGTCACGTGACATTATTTGAATCGCTGGGCGGTAAATGCCTCTTTTATTCGATTAAAAAAGGCTCTGCGGGCGACGGGGACTCGACCCCTCCACCTTGGGTACAGCAGCCCGACGCTCTATCCCCTGAGCTACGAGCACAATGCTTCCCGGACCGCTTAACTTGTGTTAGTTGATCGTGTGTGCAATGATAACAACCACGTGATGTCGCACAGGGTTCGAGCTGCGTACGACAGATGGCGCTCACGTGAGCGACGCACAGGGTTTGTGTTGCATCCGAGGGAGGGCGCTGCGCTCCGGTCACATGATGGTGACGTGATTTGAATCGCTGCGCGGTAAATGCATTCTTATTCGATTAAAAAGGCTGCGCGGGCGACTGGGACTCGACCTGTCGACCTTGGGTACAGACCGCTTAACTTGTGTTAGTTGTTCGGGGTGTGCAACCACGTGATAACAACCACGTGATGTCGCACAGGGTTCGAGCTGCGTACGACAGATGGCGCTCAGCTGATGTCGCACAGGGTTCGAGCTGCGTCCGACAGATGGCGCTCAACTGATGTCGCACAGGGTTCGAGCTGCGTCCGACAGATGGCGCTCAGCTGATGTCGCACAGGGTTCGAGCTGCGTCCGACAGATGGCGCTCAACTGATGTCACACAGGCTTTGTGCTGCATCCAACAGAGGGCGCTGCGCTGCGGTCACATGATGGTCACGTGATGCGACAATTCCGTCATGCAGACAAGTCTAGACAGGTTTTGCCATAAGGGTTCGAGCTGCTTACGACAGATGGCGCTCATCTGATGTCGCACAGGGTTCGAGCTGCGTCCGACAGATGGCGCTCACGTGATGTCGCACCGGGTTCGTGCTGCATCCGAGGGAGGGCGCTGCGCTGCGGTCACATGACGGTCACGTGTTTTGAATCGCTGCGCGGTAAATGCATTTTAACCGCTAAAAAGGGCTCCGCGCAATTCAGATCACGTGTTAGAGCGTTCGCAACGCTTGGATTTTGTAACGGAATTGCTGAGTAATTCACCGGAGGGCGCTACAAGGATGACGGAAGGGTTCAAGATTATTGAGTCATCTGTCAGGCGGGAAAATGCGCTGTCACGATGACGACACAGATATGTCGCCGAGTGACGAGAAATGCATTGTCGCGTGTTTTCCCGGTGGGTCATGTGACCAAGGTCACCTGATATTTGAATCGCTGCGCAGTTGACACCTCGGTTCATAGATGGCGCGTGTCTTTTGTTGCTAAGCGTCTTTGTTGTTAGGACATGAGTGACGTCTTGCGTCGTGGGTCTGACCTTGCGCCATCTAGTGCTGAAAAGTTGTCCGCGTTGTCCGCGTGGGCAATTCACATCACGTGTTTCTGCTGCCGCTTGGCTTTTGTAATACGGTTAAAAAACGGGGATGCGTCATTGCCGCATGTCATGTGACGGAGGTCGTGTGACGTCGCTGGGCATTAACGTTGCTCGTCTTCCTATCACGTGATTTCGCGCGCGCGCGATTCAAGCGGTGTTCGCGAACTCGTAGCCTCGAGGCGACCCTTTAGCATTTGGGGTTTGTTCGACCCGATGGATTTCGGCGTCATGTGACGGTCCCAAATAGCAGCAGCAGCTGGGTCCCGCTACATTGGGCTTGAAATGACTGTAGAATTTTGAACCTCGCGGGCCGTGATTGATGTTGTTACTGCGTAAAGTTTTAAAGCGACCCCGTCAAAATTTGGGGCCAGCTCGTTAAAAAGAAAAAAATACTTTCCAAAGACGCAGTGAAATTTGGGGATAGGCGTCATCTAGTGTTCAGACAGTGAAGTGTGGTCCTCATTCAAATTGGCTGCCATCTGGTGGTAAAAGCTTTGACTCGCTATAAACTTTGGAAATCATGTGACTGTCCAATTAGCATCAGCCGCAAAATTGGGGGTGAGGTGAGGGTTAAACTTTGAAGCTGGCGGCCCCGTGTTAAATCTTGGTCCAGCGTAAATCTTTGAAGTGGACCTGCTAAACGGTGGGGCAAAGTCTCGGAAACTCACAGACCGCGCTGGACCCAGTGAATTGGTTTTTTTCTAATAGACACCATCTAGCTTTAGAACTTTGAAGTGCTAATCGCCAAATAATTGCTGACATCTGGTGGTAAAAGCTTCGACCCGCTAAATTCGGCCGTCATCTGAAGATTCCCTTAGCACCAGCTGGATACCGCTAAATTTTGGCTGGGATAAAAGTTTGAAGTTCACAGGCCGTGCTATACATCTTGACACAGCGTAAAGCACTCAAGTTACCCTGCCGTGCGCTTACCGCACATGGTAAGCTGTGCATACCTTATTTTGAGGGGTGGCGCGCACCTGAATCTCTTAGCTGACGTGAAGCATTATCACGCGACATCTCTCGATAATGTTAGCTTGGTAGATGGCGTCAACTCTCGCGCTCACGTCATCTCTCGTTAATTTTAGCGTCATCTGCAGCTGCTGAACGGAGCGTGTTATGGGAAATGGATCGGAGCGTGGTCGCATCCATACGCGCTAAAGACGAGACAGATATGATGTTTCATGTTTTTTATTATCATTCGCTCTAAAAACACGCACACTTATAGATACAGATACGGTTTTTAAAATCACTCTACGCGACAGGTGAAACCACTGGAAACACTTTACACAAAAATGTACAACACAAGCAGTATCAAAAGACATCCGAGGCAAAAAGAAAAAGGTTGTTGAATAACAAAGCAACGCGCGCGATACAAGTCAAAAATATATTTCCAAGGTCAGGGTGTGAGACGAGAAGAGAGATAGACTCCGGCTTCCGTACACTGGCGGATTATACAAAAATGTACACAAGAAGTTTTCAACACACACCGCGGTGGGAAACGCGAGCAACTGCGTCACAGTCCAAAATATTTACATGGCGTGTGGTGAGGAGGCAGATCGCTCTTGTGTCTAAACGGGAAACGTCGTAATCCCGTCGCTGCAAATGTATCGCTTGTTGTCGAACGGATTCAGAGCAATCTTTTCGACCGCGATCTTTTTGTTCTCGTTAAGTTTTCGAGCAATCAAATACTGCGTCACTCTGTGCAAAGTTTTCGTCTCTAGAGCGTGCTTGTACAGCTCGTAGGTGAACTTGCGAGACTCAGATTTCTTTACTCCCTTGGCTCTTACGCAAGATGTGTTGCTGCTTGTTTTGAAGCAGTATAGCTTTGGTTTTAAGCAACAAAAAGCCACTAAGTGAGTACTGGGATATTCTTTTTTTTTTAACACACCGAGCCTCATTCTGTTTTCGATTAAAATGTTTGCAAGGTCAAGGTGTGAGATGAGCAGAGAGATAGGATCCGGCTTCCGTACACTGGCGGATTATACAAAAATGTACGCAAGAAGTTTCAAGAAACACCGGGGAGGAAACGCGAGCAATTGCGCTACAGTCCAAAATATTTACGAGGCGTGTGATGAGGAGGCAGATGACTCGCTTCCGAAAATGCTCTTTTGTGAGGCGCAGTTTTGTGAGGGATCCGCTCCAGCCTGGACCGACAGATGGCACACCGAAAACTGCAAAGAAAAGACAATAGGACGATCAAGTTGATCAGCTTTTCTACCCTCCGAACGCGTTGGATCGATAAACGCAATGATCTCCTCCAAAGACCGAGGGTTTCTTTGCCGAAAACACTCGATGAAGTGAGAATGTACAATATCAAAGGCTCGCTGTCCTTCCTCTGCCATCTTTAAAACGACGGGATAGTTATCGGGCTGGGTTTGGGGTAGTGCGACAGCGAGTCAGTTTTGCCCGGCTTCTTGTCCCTGCACGTTGAGAGATGGTCAGACAGGGGTTTTTTTTTTCCTCTGAAACCCGGTTAGACACCTCTTACAACGAAAGCGTAGGCTTTTGGTATTTGAAAAAAGCCTCGCAAAGTTTGTAATGCCCAGAAAAATGGTTCTCAACAAGGAAAAGATCGACATGCTAGTCCAACTAGCGTCATCAACTACCTTCAGGGGGTAGACAAAGTTTTTCTCGCTCTCATAACCAAACACGTTCACCGAGACACAATTTTTACGCTCAAAAGCCTCAACGTCTTGGGGGAAGGTTACAGGGTACGTTTTCGGAAACAGATAATTGAATGCATATGTTCACGATACGAGGATGCTCTTTCTCTGTAAGCCCCGTTTGCAGGATGCAAAGCACCACAAACACAAAGCACATGTCCCGTTCAGATTCGCGAAGACGCTCACTGACACTGACGAGGCCTTGCTTTTTTGGACAAGTTGCTTCGGCAGAGAAAAAAAAGGTCCGCAACCAGCGGTCGGAGGAAGGAATCGTCCCAAACTAAGAGTACAAACTTTGATCCCGACAAGAAAGAATCCCGAGCCTTGTTCCTGATTATGCTCGGTTGTCGTGACATTAAGCGTGGCGCGAAGCACATTCCCTCGCGGCGGGAGGTTTACCCAACGAAGGATAACCGATAAAAAGAAAAAGCGGATGCTCCCCAAGCTCGGAGCTGACCGCGCGATACAAGTACGTACCTAACAGGAACAAGCCTAGACATGTTTGGACTAGTTAAAAACCGCGGGCTAACAAACATTGCGACTTCATCGTTTACTGTGATTGCACGGCCTATGACTCCCTGGGCGTACTCCAGCTTTTCGCACTCGAACCACCCGAGTCACGCATCGTTTTTCTCCTGATCTTCGCGATACAAG
>JAZHYW010025387.1:0-27688 GCA_037355805.1 Ixodes ricinus | reverse complement strand
TGCTGCATACGTGTGTGTTATCGTTTGCGACCAGGTCGGCTCTGTTGATCGTCGTTACCCACGCGCTTCTCCGCAGTTTTGACAGCTCAAACGTGCGCTGACACTGGCGCGTGATCACCTTCGGCAGCCTGAAAACCTCGCGTCGCCGACTGTGTTGCGATCGCGACGGTTCTGCTCCTCGTCCTGTTCGCACAACCGACAACCGCGCATGCAACCATAGCAAAAAAATACACTCGGCAAAAGGCGAGACGGAGAGCGGACCGCGGAGAGACGCTCGCCGTACTCGGCCGGCCACGAGCGCTGCAATGGCGATTCGGCTTCGGCTGGTTTCGGCAGTTTCGGTACGGAGCTATGGTGGCGGCTATCCCAGCATGCAACTTTTGATGACGTACGTGCAAGCCATCTATATAGGACGCCAAATCTCCTCCCGCTGTCCTAAGCCTAACGCTCGGCTGGGTCGGCGAAGGCAGTCGCCGAACCGACCGCCATCTTTTTTTTTTACCCGAGTCGTGAACGGTGCTTGCTGCGTTGCGGTGACGACTCCAGCGGCCGGAATGGGAGTAAAACGAACGAAAAGAGCCTCCCGACGTCCCGAACGACTCGCGCGCGCATGCGCAGGTAGCGTCGCCGATCCGTTGGGGGGCGAACCGTTCGTTCGGAAACGGCCTGCCAAAACTCCCTAATCATTCTCAAAAAACCCTTCTCGTTCTGGACCCATCGCATTGGGCCCGTTTCATTTTTCGCATTTGAACCCAGCTCACTCCTC
The DNA here is from genome assembly GCA_037355805.1 of Ixodes ricinus. Classification (NCBI taxonomy): domain Eukaryota; kingdom Metazoa; phylum Arthropoda; class Arachnida; order Ixodida; family Ixodidae; genus Ixodes; species Ixodes ricinus. The sequence continues at coordinate 26,922 of JAZHYW010025387.1, read as the reverse complement.
ACCCCCAAGCTGGTTCGGTGTAATTTTGGTTTCTGGAAGATGTCCTTGCTTCCTCATCAGAAGGTCCAGCGAAGTCGGGATTCGTTTCTTTTGTTGTCTGGGAGAGGTCGTGCGTACGCGTTTGTGTATCCCCCTTGTCCCAGCCCGCGAGTAGCCCGGAAATACGACATCCAATCGTCACTGCACTAACGGTGAAAGATCAGTCGTCGACGATTTCCGTGTTACTAGGACTACTGGCGCAGTAGCCTTTATACTTCATCATGATGCACAGCTTTGTTACGAATAAATATATTCACCTTCCCAAAACATTCTTTCTCCTGCCCCCCCCCCCCCCACCACCCTTTTACCGGTAAGCAGAGGTCAGTAGGGAGTTTTAGTAGACCGTTTCCTGAGCCCGCTAAGCACCCGCATAGCGCTCCGTAATCCGCCACAAGACCTTGAACTAAGCAGACAAGGTTGGCGGCGCCCATGCGTAGCTGCTACGTTTTCTTTACGAATACCGTAGCGGAGGAGAAAAACGATCTACTACAACCCCTTAGTATATGACAATTCGATGCCATTCTATTCTTACGATGCCTATATAAGAATCATGAGGAATACGAAAATTAACACGTTATAGGTTTTTCCTGAGGACATGTCAGAATGGACTATAACCAACGTTGTCTTGGTGGGCTTTATATTTCTAACTTTCTAAAAAGCCGTTTTTAGCAAGACGTATTTCGGAGAAACACAATTTTGTGGTGGGTGGTATGCTAAGCACCCTTACGCGGGTTGATTCATTCCTGTGATCAATCTTTCAAAATATATTTGCATATCGCGGAATTAGCGAAAATGAGGCCGTTTATATTAGCGCTTGATTCAGCTGAGTGATAGTCCAGCGCTTTTATTTATTCTTATTTTTGTGCTATTGACACACATCATTGTGTTGTACGAAATACAGAAAGATCAGCCATTCCAGGCTCACGATGAGTGATATCCATGATATCCAAAAACCACCAACAGCTGCTCAGAGACGCAGCATTATGGTATAAATAAGTCATGCACTTCCCTCAAATATTTGATCGTCAACGACAGTTATAAAGTATTACGCGCTCCCTCGGGTGCTTTGCCCTTACGCGCTCGAGCGTCACAGGAGCAAGTATTTCTGGAAAATAAATACGATGATCTATTTCTCCCTTTGAATCAACGCGCTCATGTGTCACCATGGCAACATGAAATTATAACAAATAATGATTGATAATGAAATTGATTGGGTCGCAACAGCAGAGCAGTCGAAGTAAACGCATCATGGCGACGCGTTTACTTCGACTTTCGAATGTTGAGAAAGCCAAAAGCCCTGTAGAAAGACTTCCACTTCAGTTGGAAACAAACAAGCGGGACGCTATGGAGGAAAAAGTCGGCTGCTGAGGCGAGGTACCTCGAAAATACAAATATACAAATCACCCCCCCCCCCCCCCTTCCCGTGTTCCCCGGATATGAGTTTACCCCGCCTACCCCACCCTAAGATGCAGCAACAAAAGGGGTCCACCGCCGTTAGATAGTCGAGATGTCTGTGGGAGAGGGCGAAATGGGAAGTTGAGCGAGGAGGGTTTTCCTTCTCGTAGGGAAAGCTTTTGTAGGTCGGGGGCCCCTGAGGAGGTTTCTGATATCGCCTAATTATAAATGCGCGACGGATTTCCCCAATTAAAAAAAAACAGTCAAAGGTCAAAGGAACCGAGGTCATCTCAGGCGATGGTTCCGGCAACCAGGACTAGATGTGACCAATGAAAACGCGACATTTCGACTGTTGTTATAAAATGTGTATGCTTTTGTAGATGATAAGAGAAATAAGAGTATGAGAAAGTTTTTAATTTTTCGCGCACAGGCAATATAATATAATACAACAGCCTACAGTCCTTTGTACAAATTTTCCCGCCACAAAGGCGCCAGGAGGTGGCTTCCAGCCCGAAGGACATCACGGCGTCAACTGCGCCGCAAATAATGAAAAGCAAAACAAACGCGGCCCGGCAAAATGCGTCTTTATAAAAGAAAAATATTTCTTTTTCTATTCGATTTTTTTTTATCCGTAACTCACCTGCGCAAACCTAATCATTGTAGCTTTCGCGGCAGTTCTCTGGAAAAATCTGGACAGAGTAAAAAAAACACCTTGCATATTGGTGAGCTGAGAATCTGCGCAGAACATATATGTAAATTGCATTCAAAAGTGCTACTAGTGAATACAAGATTGTCCACGTCCATTTGTTGACCGGACCGGTATCTTCTTGACCAAAGACCATCCAAATGCTGCCTCTAGAATTGTGCAAAGTTGTGTGAAAATGACGGGCATCCAAAGCACGAGATACGAGCCAGACATTTTTATTACAACCAAAATGACAAGAAACGCACAGACCGTTTCTTTATAACTAGGATAAAATAACGTGTTACACGTGAAAAGCATGGGGAAAGATCTTGAGCGAACAAACAGCAAACGGATATGTACAAAACTGTTTCAATGTTACATTACCTCTTTCAGTGAAGAGCCAGACATTGATAGAAAAGTCTCTCAAAACATTTGCAAAACAGTAATATTTGTTAGCTCCATACAATACAGTGTATAAAATGAATGAGTAGGACCGCGGGTACGACATTCAAAGAGACAAGGGCAAAAAAGTTGATACTAAAATACAATGACACTTTCACATGTTTGAAAAAAAATGTATTTAAGACGTGCACATAAAGTCTGATTATAATCTCGTGCATCATAACATTGCAAGGACCGACACAAAATGTAAACACAATCACTCTCCGTCTTCCAAGCTTTGTAATGCTTTACACAGCATGTCACGAACCTTCCGCGGGCATTTGCACGACGTTTGTTTGCCAAGAAAACGCAACTCGGTATCGCATCTGCCCCAGGCTCATGCTCTCCAAGTCAAGCTCCCTCCCTCGCACCGAACGACTCCGCCGCAGAACGCTGCCTTTTCTTTCGGCTTTCCTGAATACCACCGCCCTGCCAATAGGCGACATCTGCTTTAACATATGCTCGGGCGTTCGCATCGTTTGAGAAGGTTTCTGTTCGTTTCGCTAATTTGAGCGCGTCAGCAGCCGGGTTCCATTTGTTGGATCTCGCGTGATGCAAAGTTTTCAGCACGTCATTCTTTTTTCCAGCCCTTGGCTGGAAAACCAACCGAGACATTTAAATTGTGTGTGTTTTGCGGGAGCATGGTGCGCAAAGATATGAATGTACGGAGTAACCCTGTCCCTTACTGTAACCTTTGCGCTTGGTGTTGCCAAGCTGAACAAAAGTAGAGAGAAAAGCTCGCGTCTTCTGCTCGACGCACGTTCCCAGAACATCCCTTTCAAAATGCGTCAGCACGTTTAGGAGCGTCTTCCAAAGAAACATAACAAATGCCTCCGTATCTCCGTGCAGCTGACCGTTCAGTTTTTCTGGGAGAGTTCCCAACAGCTTGTGGCAGTCACCCCCTGTTAGCGACGTAAACGAGCGCCCTTTCTTTTCATCCTGCCACACTTCAAACTTTACTCCACAGCTGTTTACTAAATCTACAAAGTTATCCATGCACTGATTTTTAGCGCAAGGGTTTCGAACTTGGAACGCACAGTCAAAGTCTTCCATTTCTATTATCACGTTCTCGAGGAGCCTGTGCAGAATCCGCAAGCACACGTGGAGGGTATCTGGCACGACAAAGGCCGGCTCCACTTGAAAAATAGGCGGATATTGAACTCCGTGGATGAGTGCATCGCAGTCCAAATTGAGGTTCGCTACAGTTCTGGCCAAAGGCGGAGAGTTAAAATGACTGCTAGGCAGGGACAGGTTGCATCTCTCTTTCGCGTCAGCATAGCAGAATGGACATGGAAATTTTGACGAGGCAGATTGCAATCCTAATACAACAAGTAAAAACTTCAAGTCTGAGCCGAGGCAGATGGTTATTCCAAAGGTTACACCTTCAACAATTATCGACTCTTCCTTGATCAGAGTGCTTATTTCTTGTACAAGGTTCTGAAAAGACTCTCTGATCGAAAAATAGCTCTCGTTCATCGCTACAAGCGCCAAAAGACGGTGCAGTCTGTGCGACTGCAAGCGTTTGTTAGGTTCAATCACTACAAACGACAGAGTTGTCCATGATGTCTTCCGGCTGACTCTACATCCGTCCCCTTCAAGTTTAATGATGAGAGGTTGAGCACTCAGCTCGCGCAAAGTAACTTTTTTTTTCGTCGCCATTGTCTTGATGACATACTCCACCTCGTCTAGAAGGAGATTTGTGCCCCATGAGCTTTTCCGGGTGTTTTCGTTATTTCAAGTCTACGATCGATGGTGGACCGGAAACTGTAATTAAACTCAGAGCCGGCAGGCCTTTTACAGTTCGCGAAAGCTCTAGCCAAAACGTGTCACTGCACGCATTATCATCAAGAAGGCAGGCAACCGAGCTCACGATTTGTTTGTCACTTTGGCTAAGCTCGGAGTATGAAGTGATGCCCATGCCTTGAAATGGGGCTTTCACGCGTGAATGGACACGCGAATCTTCACCATCGTAACAAATTTTGTGTAACAGCCCTTTTAGGTCTTGCACAAAGATTTCTTGCAAGTTAAGACCAAAACTGCACAAGAGCTCGTCTATAGAGCCTGCGACACTGCTGGCAACAGCCTTAAGCTTGCGCTGATCTGTCTTTCTACTACCTTCTCCCGACCTTTTTTCCTTTGTTATGGTTGCCGAGACCAGTTAACAATGTTAAAGTTTCGTGTTTGTTTTTTTTTTCGAGGTCAGCTTGTTTCTGTTTTTAAGGCATTTATTTTGCTGTTCAGCTGAGAAACAGTTACGCCCAGCTCATTTTTCTCAGTCGTTTTTTTATTTATCTCTCTCTGGAGAACAGAAACCAACGCTTCTGAAGAGGCGCAGTTTCTTTGAGCATTGCTCTCGTCAGCGGTTAGAAAAGACGCCTTTGCGTCGACGTCAATTGTTAAGGTGCGTTCCCGCAAGAGAAAACTAGGCTTTTCTCGCCCTTTTACTCTCTTAAACTTGCTCTCGGTTGATGTGCAGAGCGACCGCAACCTCATTTCAAGTACCTCGCTCACAGGTATCGGGGCGACGTGCTTTGGTATGTAAGGTTGAAGGGCTTCGATATACGACTTACATAACAACTCTTTTTCATGATGCACTTTCCTTAGCATAAAATTACTAAGCGTTAGCTTAAGCACATTTGACTCCAATGTGACGCGGACGACGCCTTTACAGTTCTCCATTTTTAACAAGTGCTCACCCCCTGGACAACAAAGAAAACATGCAGGTATTCTTGGGGGAATCCACCAACAAACACCCTCGACGACTTCTGACGGCGAAGGACGCCTTTCACAGGCAATGGAAACTGGATGGCCACACTCCTCCCAGCTTACTTTCTCGTTCGTGCCAGCCAGCTGGCAGCTTTAAACGTTCGAAGTCGGACTCATCGCAGAGAAGCCACCCTCCATCAAGCTTTGCACCCTACTGTAAAACACCCACCGAAATATGTCGAGGTCAAATTCAACCCTACAAGTCCATTGGAGGTCCTTGGGTTCGCTGAGCTTCTTCTGTACCTCGTAGATGAGTTTCTCCGTGGCAGAGTCCAAGCGGCTTTGGGCTGGCTCACTGGGATTGCAGAATTCCCTCAGGCATACCGCATTCAGATGCCGACGAGGCTCCAAGGTCGACTGCCATTTCGGCAGCCCTTTCCATTGAATCAGAAAGCCTTTGCTCTGCATAAATGGAGGTACAAACATGTTGGTCAACCTGCATTACACCTCGCATAGTTTTCACAAAAAAAAGCTATTTTCACTTGTAAAAATCTTCAGGAAAGTGAGCATGCTGCGAAATACCTATTTGTCCACTGCCTTATATAAAATAGTTCTGGATTTAATCCCATCAGGACTTTTAATCACACATTTGACATTAAATGTCATCTCCTGAAATACTCTTAAACCATTAATCATACATCATGATGAAAAACAGCACAAAGGGCAACAGGAGAGAACACATACACCTAAGAAATGCCTGCGCGTCTACTTACCTACAAAACACTCGAAGAGCCAATCTCTGCGATCTACAAAATCAGCTCAGCGAATGATGAGACGGAACATCCATTTAGACCTCAAAATTAAGTCTGCGCCGTGGCATTGCGCAATGCAAAGCGTCATGCTTGCACTGCGTAATGCCACAGCGCAGACTTTATTTTGAGGTCTAAATGGATGTTCCGCCTCATCATTCGCCGAGCTGATTTCGTAGATTGCAGAGATTGACTCTTCGAGTGTTTTGCAGGTAAGTAGACGGGCAGGCATTCCTAGACTGTAAAACCAGGGATAGAAAAAATCATGATCCTTATTATTACTACTTTTATTACGACTCTAGACATTTGATTTTCGCCACTGAATGTCTTCTTAAAAATGGTTTAATAATTTTACATTCATTTACCATGTTTAATTTAAACAGCCGTGTAAAATACCCCTCTATTCTGACAAACACGGCTTAATGACGGCTCATGACATGTCGATACATAAAATGTGATCATCCCTCTATTCTGACATATTTCAGTTTGCTTGCGTAGTTTTGTTTGTTCAAAGCACGAAATTTATTTCCTCGAGCTTTTATTTGTTGAAATATTACGTCATTTAAAGTTCGTTGAATAAATGGAAAGAACTACCAAGTTTTCATTCCTCCAACAAATAGTACGATGTAGTATACATCATACAAACTGTTTCTTCTTAAATTTTGTATCATAAGAGAACTCAAATTCCAGTTTGTCATTACATCTTTCCATAGTAACTACATCGTTTGGGTTCACTAAATATAAATCTGTCCTGCCAAAAAATGCATGCTAGTAGAAAAAAAAAAAGGTAAGACCATAGAGAAATATAGGTACTACGTAAAGAGCGGACACTTCCATAGGCCCCAGCGGCCCAATTCAGCGTCGGCGAGCGCACCAACGGCCAGTATAGTCCCAGTTCAGTGTTTAATGGATGGATACACGCAGTAACCGCTGGCCAGATGAATGAATGGATTCAAGGCGAATTCTGGCGGTATTTTTGCATCGGCGTAGTAGCATGCGCCCTCTAGTTTAAAGTGTCAGTGTTATTGTAACTACCATGGTTTTTGTTTAAAAATATAATTAGTTTTATAAGCACACTTAATTGTACTGCAGAAGAAAAGTCATCCAGCGCTACATATAATTCAAACTGACCGCACACCGAAAAGGATATTTTCACACTTGTGCTAACTCTCTTGAAGGACGACATGGGACGACACCAGGGATTGACACACAAAAGTATTTATTTTCGTAACTATGACAAGCAAAACAAATCATCAACTCTGAAGACAATGAGTGATGTATGTTATTCGTACATTGCAAAAATAAGAATACACATGCAAAATGTATGAATAACGCGTCAACAGTGCAACACAAAAAAGTACTGCATTACAGCGAGACTTACAACGACAAATGCAATAGGATGGAGGCATTAAAAAAATTACCTTTCAAGTTCCATGAAAAGCGCTTGCCACATATGACCATCTGACTAATACAGCAACAATAGAAGAACAATCAGGCCCAGTGACTTCTAAATTCAGTAACCGAATGCAAAGTGTCCGTAAACAAAGAAACTACAGTCACAATACTGACCGCAACGGAAGAATGACTAGAAACCCGCACGAGACAAAAAGCCGCGGAACCAACTCAACGCACACAACGAGGCAAGAGACGCACACCGAGCAGCTGATATCCGCCCCTCCGTCGAGTCCACGGCTCCGAAGCCAACCGTCGTGCCGCAGCCATAGCCACAGCCGTTGAAGTCGTTTTTGAAAGTTTTCAAAATTCGTAATAATTTTAAAAGTTTACTCCTATACAATGAAGTTATTTATTAATATTATATATCTGACAAAAGTTCAAAATAAGTGGCACTGTTGCGACCTACTAACGGCCAGTAGAGTCCCTAACTCCTGGGCCGCGAAACGGCGAGTGGCCACTCTTTACGTAGTACTATATTTCTCTATGGGCGTGTGGCGATGGGAAGATTAAGCGCGTGCGCACCAAGCCCTTTCCGGGGCGCGTCGTCTGCTAGGCCAGTGGTTCCCAAATGGGGGTCCGCGGACCCTGAGGGGTCCGCAGAAGCCGCCTTCTGGGGTCCGCAAGACTCTCAACAAAATATTTTTTTTTTCTTAGTTGGCACGTTTTTTGTAGTTTAGTCCGGCCGTGACTAATTTGCAACCTGCTTCCGGAACTACGACAGCAATCCGCTCGAGATCATCTCGGTCACCTCCTTTCCCTCTTCCCCACCTTCCCGAACTACGTCTCTCGGGTGCCCCGCCGCGGGATTGTCATATCGCCTTATCCTGATTTTCGACCGGCATCGAAAATGAAGTGGTGTGAAGATGTGCAAAAATGAGTGATGTGGCACGCTTTGTTTTATGTTTTCTGCTACGTAGCAATAAAAGGCACCTGTTTCATGCTCCAGATCTGTTAACTTACTTACCGTACCCCCCCCCCCCGCTGGAAGGGGTCCCCCATCACTGCCAGTGGTCCGCAAGGAGTCCCCGACACATCCATGGCTGGGAACCACTGTACTGAGGCTATTCCGCTGATCACACACAGCCCCTGCTCTGTAGCAAAGGAGCGCCGATTGTTTCTACTCCGTTTCACATTGTGTTGTACCGCAGCCGACGCTACGAGCCATCTTCGCCAGTCCATCCCTAAAAGTGTGTCACGTGGCCTTCCTGTTGGGTACAAATGCACGTGGAAGCACGATGTCACGTGGCAGGGTGACAGCGCTGGATTGGTTTTGATGGCTCGTAGCATTGGCTGCGGTGTATAGTTTAATGCATCGTAACAGACAAGTGGTGTGCGAATAGTGGTTCGAATCGAATAGCGCTGTGTCATTTATAGCTTTCACAGCGCTAGGCGAAATGGAAACCTGCCGGTTCTCTTTGCAGTGTCGATGCTGGGAGTGACGCGCTGAGCTATTCGATTCGAACCAGTATTCGCACACCCCATCGTTCCATTCAGCTTATCGCGTCATCGTATCCTTCTTTTTTTGATGCTGATAAAGTAAACGCAAACAAAAAATAAAAGAAGAAAAAAACTAAATTAAATTAAACGAGACGACGCGCTGTTTCTTTCACGCCTGAGCAGTATCACGGTATCACGCAAGCAAGCGCTGTTCAGATTCAGCTATGCCAGCAGATAAGGAACAGGGGCTGTGTGCGGTCAACTAATAGCCTAGCAGACGACGCTAGCAACGGAAAGAGCTTTGTGCGCACGCGCCTGATCTCTCCCGTGACGCCGCATTTCTCCGCGGCACAGCGCTGGCCGTCCCGGCGGTCGACGCTCGTGTGATATTATTAAAAGATTGGGCGACTGTACATAGTGCTCCGCGAAGCGTTTTGAACTCCAACCGTTGGGTTTTCTTGACCAGAATAGGAAATCAAAGCAATGAGCGGTATCGCTAATGCTCTCTTAAAAATGCCTGCGCATCTACTTACCCGCAAAACACTCGATGAGCCAATCTCTGCGATCTACGAAATGAGCTCAACGAATGATGAGGCGGATGTTTAGATCTCAAAATGAAGTCTGCGCTGTGGCATTACGCAATGCAAGCACGGCGATTTGCATTGCGTAATGCGACAGCGCGGACTTCATTTTGAGGTCCTAAACAGAGGTTTCGCCTCATTACTCACAGATCTGATTTTGTAAATCGCAGAGATTTGCTCTTCGAGTGTTTTGCGGAAAGTGAAAAGCGAAGCGCGAAGAGCATGATATGCACCTTTCCAATGCTTACAAATCCGCAGCCCAGCACGCGCATGCTTGACGCTTGACAAAGCGAGGAAAGCACGTGCCATACGCATGAACACTAAAAATGGCCCCGGCCACTATTGGAAAGGTCTATTATAGATTGCCCTTCTGAAAAGTTCAGCTGCCTAAGGCAACACGATTGGTAAGAATTCGACCCGTGAATGGAGGAGAGCCATATAATGGTGACTGTGTCTCACGTGAAGAGTTTATAATTCGTAAATAAGGCGTGTATTGTTTGCATATTATTAAAGAAAACATTCACAAACTAGCGTAGAGGCTACGACTCTTCAAAAAAGCTACCAAAAGACGATGTAAAGTTATGCTACAATAAAAGTATCGACATCTACAGGCCCCTGCGAAGTAACAACCAGCTATTGTCGCCGCGGGGATTCAATACTTAGTTTTCAAGCAAATAATAAACGACTTTGTCTATTTTGTTCTAGTCAAGTTTTGGAGTAATACTCAGTGTGTATAACTATTGCTCCGCGGCACATCGGCAAACAGTGCATAGGAAAACTACTCGACTGATCCTATTCGAACAATTGTCCTCAGATTCGATTATTTCAGATATCATTTCTGTACGCCATGGAAAGCCGGTACCTGTTTGCTATATTTTTCCATTTTTCCTGCAAGAGTTTTACCGAGACGGGTAAGGATTGCGCAAAACGTTGCGAACCTTACACATGTGAGATATTGCACCAAAACAATTTTAGAATGCCGTATAATGTTTTGTTACATTTAATAGATGCATAAACTTTTTCAAATTAATGCCTTGCTAAAAATAAAACTGATATCGCCAAACACAACCACACATTAAAAAATAAATCAACTCAATTTGATATAAAGTAAGAAAACATCCAGAATCACTTACCGTATGAGCGATGATTCTCTCAACCGGGTAGAAGGACATCGGGTGATGTTGACGCACGAGATGCAGGCAGTGAGAGGTTCTTTTCAAACAAAGACCCTTCCCATTTTCCCGACGGACCCTATCTGCCCAACCCTCCGCGTGAGCGATAAGCAGAGCAAAGAATGCGGGGTAGGTGGTTGGGGGAGGGAAAGGAGCGCGCTGAAGGTGTTGGCTGAAGGAGATCTCTTTTCCCCTCCCGCTACACACGACGCAGGGGCACAGCCAGCAGAGCTTCAAGGGCGAGACAGAGGGCCGAGAGAAGGTCGCCATTTTCAACACGCAGGTCGAGTGACGTACAAGCAAACACGTTTTCTCTCTCTCTCTCTCTCTCTCTCTCTTAAGTATTTTCAACTTTCTCGGTGGCTTTTTGTTTCCTTTTTTTTTTAGTTCGCATTTGTTTTGTATTAGTTGGGTGTTGCCATAGGTAATGTTCCGGGCCCGGTTTGTTCTTCGTTGTTCATCTGGAATGTTCGACGCTACGATGGCATCAAGGCGTCTGGATACTGCCCGTGAATGTGCTTTTTGAGTGGAACATGCTGTGCATCAAGTGTGTCGTTGCGGATTTTGAGTTCGACATTGGACTACCCAGAAAGGTTGGTCACGGGGAGACGCAGAGACGAGGCTCGATTTATTCTCAGTAACTCAGTTTTAGCGATTCTGACTGCGAGACTCCGGTGTTGAAAGCGCGGCTTCTACAAACTGTTAGTTTGAACAAAATGTAAGGGCGCAAACGAGCTGGTGTACATTGCACATGGTTGAAAAAACCCCGAGACTGCGGGTGAAACGACACAACACTAGAAAGGTCTCTAACACAGCTGAAATGTTTATTTTCCGAAACCTGGTTATATAGGCACTTCGAGCTACAAAAAAGAAAAAAAGGGGGAGAGGGTGAGGAACCCCAAGAGAGGTGCCACTTTCACACCAACAGCTCTGACAAAACAACAGTGACAACGGACTCTGCGTGGCATGCACTTCTCTTATCTCGGCCCCCCCCCCCGCTTCCGACCGTAACACTACTGATAACCCACAAGCCCAGTAACACGCATACAAAAAGAAAAGTAAAGAACGGCCCATTGTTCACCTCTACCCGAAATCCTACAGACATAGGCCTTGTGAAGGTCGGAGAACTTTGTCATCAAAGGCCAACGCGGCAGAGTTCGTTGTCTAACCCAAGCGACTGGCTTAGCTAACTGCCGTTCCCGTGACCCCTAATATTGATAACGACTCTTTTATCAGCCGCTTGTGGTCATCTTTTCTCCGCAACTCTACTGAAGTTAAATGCCACAATGGATACACATGATTCCTACCATTCGATCACATGTTTTGGCACTTCAGGAGTAGGGGTCTTTTTTCTTTATACAACGTTTTGTGCTCCGTCAAGTCAACCGCTCATTTATCACAACCGTTTGGTTTGTCCAAATATAACAGACCACAATCAAAGGTATCTTGTAAATGACACCTGACGAGACATTCCACATCCCTTTCTCATGTGTTTATCGCGCAACCTGAAACGGTCGAGGCAAAAGGGTCAAACGGCTCTAATCTATAATCTGTAGAAAAGGCAGTGCCAACATTAAACCTGCTGACTTCACGCTTTGATGTTATGATGAAATTTTATGAAAATATGGAAGGACTGCCTCGCTTTGAAGGTCTAGGATTTTTCTGGACTGGCTTCTTTGGAGATATCCACTTACCAGACCAACTGCCTTAAAAAATGTTCCTGAGGATATCCATGCACCGCGAAAACGTTCTGTTGAAGACGACGAAGAGAGCAGCCGATAAAATGTGAGCACTGACTTCTGTACTGTTAGAATGACAAGATTCCGAATTATCCCCAGTTTTACATGTTTAGAATGGCAGCTATTGAAAGGAAGAAGAAGGTTTTGCTGCGGGCTTTCCCGTGCTCCCAACAAAGGCCTGGAGCTGTGGATCCGAAGTTGAGAGATCAAAGATGTTGTAAACGGTCGTCGATGCGGTCTCGCCACAACGAGAACTTTAGTTCCGGGCGCCTGCTACGAACACTACTTTCTCCAAAAGAATCCGCTAAGGAGCCGTCTGTGGAACAAACCAAAATATACGTCTACGTACCTCCTCACCAGAATTTCCTTAGGGGACCACATGTCTAAAAAGACTCTGAAAGCGCAGATCTAAGTCTCTTAGATAAATATCAAGAAAAGAGCTGGGGCTACCGCCGATCCAATACACCCTGTTGCTGGATGTATCTTTGACCGTTTATGTTGCACCACCGTGGGAACCTAGGTACACCTCTGAAATCTAAGAACATCCTGAGACGGATATCCCTGACTGCGACCTGGAAACTGACCAAATGTTTCTTCCAAGAAGCTGCTTACCTAGCCAATAAAGTCTTGGGTTCTGAGAATAGTGCAAGATCTTTTATATCAAGTGAAAAGATCGTGCACCTCTTTCACGTGGAAAAGGTTGCAAGTCGACCACTAAATCATCAGAACAACACCTGACGACAACGGGGATCTTGTATCCGAGATCGTGAGAAGATCTTCTAAAGAAAATGAGGACTGCTACTATCTGCCCATGTGCCGATTCGCGGTTATGACTACTCTGAGAGGAAGATCCACCTGCTGGTCTTTAAGGAAAAATTTAATTGCCAAACGTGTCTTTAGAGACATTATTGAATTCACGATTGGTCAAAGCGGCTAGATCGGCGTCCTTACAAAACCTTCACTATTACACCGCTTTTGGACTTCTTCAAACAACCGTCAAAGGTCTAAATGTTAACCCATGGCTTCGTTTGGTTTCGCTTTGGAACTCCAACATTGGCCAACACTGAAAACGGACCCGGTTTATCGGTTCTCAAGTATGCCGCCTTTCCCATCATCCTTCTGGCTGGGGCGATCTTACTGAAGTCTCTGCGGTCGCTTACTGTTCGAATCGTCAACCAGATCCGACATCTTTTTTAAAGAATGCCATCAATACTAGTTGTTTGAAAAGTCCAAGGAAATGGTGAAGGTTTGTAAGGGACGCCGATCTAGCCGCTTTGATTACCAGAATTAATAATGTCTCTAAAGACACGTTTGGCATTAAATTTTCCCTTAAAGACCATAAGGTGGATCTTCCTCTCAGAGTAGTCATAAACGAGAATGGCACATGGCAGAAAATAGTGTCCTCATTTCTTACGAAGACTCTCACGATCTTGGATACCAGATCCCCGTTGTCGCTGCGTTGTTCTGATGATTTAGTGTGACACGCTTTCCCACAGAAGAGGTGCACGATCTTTCCGCGATATAAAGATCTGTACTATTCTTTAGAACCTAAGACTTTATTGGCTAGAGGCGGCAGCTTTTGGAAGAACATTTGGTCGTTTCAGTCGCAGTCAGGGATATCCGTTCAGGATGTTCTTAGGATTTTAAAGTGTGACTGGGTTCTACGGTGGTGCAACATAACAGTCAAAGATACATCAGCAACAGGGTGTGTGTGTGTGGATCAGCAGTAGTCAGCTCTCTCTGATGTTTATCTGAAGACCCAGATCTGCGTCTTTTAGAGTCTTTTGGTACATAGGTCCCCTAAGGAAATTCTGGTGAGAGGTACGTAGACGATATTTTGGTTTGTTCCACAGACGGCTCCCTTGGCGGATTCTTTGGAGAAAGAACTGTTCGAAGCAGCGCCCGAATTAAAGTTCTCGCTAGAGAGACCAGGCAATGACGACCAGATTTCCCACCAATATCTTGATCTTCAACTTCAGGACTAGAACGGGCCTTTGTTGGGGGTACGGAGGAGTTCTATGGCAAAGCTTACTTCTTCCTTTCCATGCGCTGCCATTCTACAGCTTGTACTGAAACTGAGGATAATTCGGAATCTTGTCAATTCAACGAGGCCAGACGTCATGCTCATTTTATTGGCTGTTCTCTTCGATGGCGTCTCCCATGAGGCTTTGTTCCATGATGGCGTGCTGGATATCCTCAGGAGCATTTTCCCGAGGCAGTTGGTACCATGCAAAGTGTCTCACCAAAAGATCAATCCAGAAAAACCCTAGACCTTCAAAGCGAGTAGTCCTGCACATGTACTGTAAAATTTCTCATAACATCAAAGCGGTAGCCAACCGGGTTTAATGTTGGCACTGCCTTTTCTGCAGATTATAGAATTGAGCCGTTTGACCCCTTTGCCTCGACTGTTTCGGGTTGCGCGATAAAACACAGAGAAAGGGATGTGGAATGTTCGTCAGGTGTCATTTACAAGATACCTTTTGATTGTAGGTCTGTTATATTGGACAAACCAAACCGGTGTATAAATGAGCGGTTGACGGAGCCCTGAAGCGTTGTACCGTAAAGAAAAAAAAACCCCTACTCGAAGTGTCAAAACGGCGCGATCGAATATGGAACTGTATGTGCCATTGTGGCGTTCAACTTCGGTAAGGACCGCAGGAAAAAAGATGACCACAAGCAGATTGATAAAAGAGTCGTTAACAATATTGAGAACATGGGAACGCAGTTAATAAGCCGTCGTTCGGGTTAGACACCAACGAACTTCGCCGTTTTCTTGGGCCTGTGAAAAGTTCTGACCTTCAGGTTTATGTCTGTGGGATTTCGGGTGAAAAGGAAACAATGGGTCCGCTCTTTACTTTTCTTTTTGTGTGCTATTGTTACTGGGCGCGGGGTTATCAGTGTGTTTGGCGGTCGGGAAGCGGGGGGGGGGGGGGGGGGTCGAATGAAGAAGGCATGGCCTGCAGAGTCCGTTGTCATTGTTGTTTTGTCAGAGTTGTTGGTGGAACGTGGCATTCTTGGGGTTCTCACCCCTCTCCCCCTTTGCTACTCTTTTGTATCGAAGTGCCTATATTCACTTCGACTAGCAAGCGCACTAATAAAGCACGGGACGAGGAGAGGACGGGACAAGCCGCTAACTTTCGGGAGACGGACTATTCGTCACATGTCGATTCGTCATAGGACGACTGGTAACAGGACCATTCGTCACAGCGGAACATTCGTCATAGGACAACTGGTAACAGGACCATTCGTCACAGCGGAAGATTCGTCACAGCGGAACATTCGTCATAGGATGATTTGTCAATTGGGCAACCCGATGATGGCGATGGCACCAACGCCAAATTCAACTGAAGATATTTCAATTGATACAAGCGCGTTTTATTTTTTATTTGGCATACGTTTACATTCGGATAATATTTATTTATTTATTTTTAATAGGAAACACAGCGAAATTAAACTCCGAATTTCGGAGAATTGGGAATGAAAAGAATATAAATTCCGATAAACTCCGAATCTTAAGCAAAATATAAACTCCGAAAAACACCCTCCGATCTTGACGAAAAATAAACTCCGAAAACACGGAGCCCTAGTTATACTGTAACTATACATAGGTTGCACGTGACGTCATTCAAAAAGCGCTCCGATGACCACCAGAGACGAGGGCAAGAAGGAGCTCCCCTCTTATCAGGATCCTCTTCTGTGCCTCCCGGATTTGCACGGGCGTCGCCATTCTCCCCCAGAAGATTAGAGAAGATTAACCTGTCACTCAAAATTCTTACAAAAGCAGCTTCCTCTCCTCCTCTTACATGGTGTTCAAAAGTATGCGATGTGACGTCAGTGCAACCCTATTTGGGTCAACCTCCCGAAGATCAGTCAGCCCATCGGGCTGTGGTCGCTAGTTCGTCCCCCATTTGGGTCAACCTCCGAAAGTTCAAAGACAATGCAAGGTCAGCTAAGCTTATCGAGGTGAAAGATGTGAAACAAACGTAATAGTTCCGGGTTGGTTCCCAAATATGGAATGCTGGGATAATATAAGAACGACTTTTTGGGTCCCTGGCTTCACTTCTCAAAATGGAAGTGATAGCTACGGAGAGAGGTGGAGCGATGCTCCTTCATGACGGGTTTTCGTATACATGCAGCAGAAAGAACCAGTCCACGTGCTACTGGATATGTCGCAGGAGAGGTGAATGCAAGGCGAAAATGACAACAGATCCGGATGCCAGTCGAATCATCGCCATTTCAAGCAGCCACACGCACGCGGGAGACCCAACGGAACTCAACCTGCTCAGGACCCGTCATCGGTTGAAAGAAAAAGCAGGTTTGTGCCGAAACGTTTCTACATTTAGTATAAAAAAATTAGGTTTCTTAACAATTTTTTTTTGTCACAGTGGGGAGCCGCGAAACTCCACACCAAATTCTTTTAGACGCTGCATCTGCCGTCAGTGACGACACCGCTTCTCAGATGCCTGCCCCGTCGTCCCTGCGGCGAGTCATACGGAAGCAAAGGCAGCGCGCGACATTCAGCTACAGTATTCCGTCCACCAGAGGAGACATCAGAGTCCCCGTGGAGTTCAAGGTAATGACCTGGTGATCGATGGCGGTATGGATTTTTCTTAATGCTTTTGCATCTCATTGCAGGTGACAAGCAAAGGCGAGTCCTTTCTCCTGCATGATAGTGGAGATGGCGACTCAGCAAGAATCCTCATCTTCGCAACCGAGAAGAACTTGCACCACTTGGCTCAGTCTACCGTGTTGCTAGTAGACGGGACCTTCAAGGTGACGCCACCTCTATTCTACCAGCTTTATACAGTGCACGCTGTACTTCATGGAGTGGTAATGCCAATGGCATACGGTCTGCTACCTAGCAAGTCAGAAGACACTTACAGAAGGTAATTACTCGTATTTTTGCAGCATCACCAGTGGTTTCGTTTCTCCTACAGCAGTTTTCCTGTCTAGAGTGAGCAAATGGTTGTGGTAGGAAATAATTACTTAAAATAATTTTGTGACGGAAACTTTTTTTTATACTTTTGCTAGGTTTTTTGCTGCTCTTCTCAACGCCATGGGTCGCCACAGCATTGAAGTCGTGTACTCGGACTTTGAGATCGCGGCTATGAATGCCGTCCAAGATCTTATACCTAGCGCCAGGATTCAAGGGTGTTTTTTCCATCTGAGCCAGTCGGTGTACCGGAGGGTCTGCGCTTCCGGCCTGCAGAGTACATACAACACACAAGAGGACTTTGCAGTGCTGGTGAGTGACCTGAACTTCTATGAATATGATATGAGAGCTCTTTTATGTCAATCCCAATACAGCAATATTCTTCTTTTCATTCTTCAGATGAGGATGTTCCCATCGCTGGCATTTCTCCCGACCGCTGAAATCCCAGAAGCCTTTCAAGATTTATTGGAGGTAATCCCGGTGGAGGCAGTTCCAGTGGCGAACTATTTTGAGGACACCTACGTCGGCAGACCCCGACGGAATGGCCTGTGCTCCGCACTCTTTCCGCCGGAGGTGTGGTCCGTCAGAGAGTCGACTTTGGAGGACATGCCAAGAACGAATAACAGCGTCGAGGCGTGGCACAGAGGTTTCCAGGTAAGTTTTCTAAGGTTGGGCAAGTGGGCGTTACGCACCAGCTATACGTATATGTGAGAATGGTTATTGCATAATAATGAGACTCGTCATGCGTACATAATGCTAATTACCACATTAACAAACGAGGACAGAAGCGAAAGCATGATATGCTGTTTGCATCGGAATATGGGTTCTAAATTGTCTTTTTTAGGGTTATGCATACTGAAGTTGTTGTGGCGGGGGAAATTATATTGATAACCTTGTGTGTACCAGCTGGTTCAATTTTGTACTACCTTCATAACATTGGCGGCAAAATGGAAACATCACAAAGAATGCAGCGAACAGGGAGACGAACCGGGCACACGTAGTGCTAATTTCAATGTGCCATTCCTCTCCTACGTCCTAAACATTACACTTTTTAAATATATAACGTCGTTTTGATTTTTTTCTCTTCAGAAGAACGTGGGCTGTACAGCGCCAAACCTCTGGTTCTTCTTGGACTGCCTGAAGAAGGAGCAGTCTCTGACCGAGATGAAGATTGCCCAGGCTCAAGGCGGGACGACGTTAACGAGAGTCTCAAAAAAGCACGCGGACTGTAACAAGCGCATCAGATTTATCGTCGAAAACTACAGCAGCACCCGCCGCATGGAGTGCCTGAGGGCGCTTGCGCGAAACCTTGCCTTTTGATTCTCTCCAATAAAATTGTTCTATCAAGTCTTCCGTCTTCCGAACATGTATTTCGGAACGCCTGATGCAAGCATTTCATGCTCCAATGCACAACGGACTGAACAAACAATTTCGCCCGTCCTATGCAATTATACATACGTTGGTCTTTGAGTTCAAATGTGTGTACTGCCAAACATACAATGAACAATAGCTTGATATTATTGTTACTGCAATTCAGCAGTAACAATTCCTTCGGGAGGTAGACCCAAATAGGGGACGAACTAGTAGTAACAGTATAACGGGTTGCCCAATCGACGAATCATCCTATGACGAATGTTCCGCTGTGACGAAGTTTCCGCTGTGACGAATGGTCCTGTTACCAGTTGTCCTATGACGAATGTTCCGCTGTGACGAATGGTCCTGTTACCAGTCGTCCTATGACGAATCGACATGTGACGAATAGTCCGCCTCCCTAACTTTCAACCTAAAAGTTTATTGTCGAACCAGCACTTATATAAGACTGGGCGCATGAAAAGAGTGGAGAAGGAAAGATAAACATCAAAAGAGAGCCAAAGAAGAAAAGTGACGTGCCGCCTACGATAAGAATTCTAATTCAATTTTTGATAAAGCTACAGACGGCCTGCTGACGCATTGATCCCCCGACCTTGCAATCTCGGCCGCTTCCACTATCTCCCTTGTGAGGCCCGAGCGATGAAAATACAAGATGGTCGTTTGTTTGTACAGGGGGTGACACTGGTTTCCCGAGACACATCTTTTACAGTGGGCAGCCAGGTGGCCGTCGGTTGCAACGCTCCCGACCTTATTCTTGTGTTCTAGTAGGCGAACGTTCAAACATCGGCCGGTTTGGCCAATGTAGTGTTTGCCACACGACAGAGGAATTTTGTACACAACGCTACGTCGGCATTTCACAAACGCATCTCTGTGCTTGATAGCGCAGATCGGTTTCCGCGCCCGCGTGGGACAGCTCAACCTACATAAAGCCAAAAGCTTGTTAGGCGCCGTGAACAAGACCTTGACCCCTGAGCGTTGCCCAACTTTCTTGAGATTATGCGAGATTTATGTACGTAAGGAATGACAGCTATCTTTTCTTTAGCTCTTCTTTCTTTGTCCTTTCCTTGGTTATCTGCCTTCTGCTCATCGCTCAAACTAGACTCAATTTTTCTTTTTCGATGCAACCCTTCTGCTACGGAAACAATAACCTGCCTGGGATAACCTGCGGCTTCCAAACAGCCGACCTGCTTGCCAAGGCTTTCATCCAGTGCGTGCCAGATGACTTCCGAGAGCGTTAGACAAGAAAGACATGCACAATATTCTTACTTGACCAGTTTCATGTGCACGAGCTGTACTGCAAGGGGCTTGTTGGCTCTTAGGCTCGTATGCCTGACAATGCCCTCTTTCAGCGGCTAGGTGAGCTTAAAGTGTTGAAAATTTTCAGATACGTCGATGACTTTTTAATTGTTTTAGACACTTCTTGTTTTATTGACCCTTCATCCATGAATAGCATTAATGCCGCTTTATCGTTATCGTTGTCTCACCCTGTTGTGTCGCGTATCTTGACCGCTTTTAATGCCTGTTTTGCGCCGCTCAATTTTACGTTTGAATTGCCCGAGCATGATAGCATCAGGTTTTTAGATTTGCGGCTTCGTTTTGTAGACGATCACGTGTGTTGGGTGTACGAGCCTAGAGCCAACAAGCCTCCCTTGCCGTACAGCTCGGCACACTCTAAACTGGTCAAGAGGAATATTGTGCTGTCTTTCTTGTCTAACGCTCTCAGGAAGTCATGCTGGCACGCGCTGGATGAAAGCCTTGGCAAGCAGGTCGGCCGTTTGGAAGCCGCGGGTTATCCCAGGCAGGTTATTGTTTCCGTAGCAGAAGGGTTGCATCGAAAAAGAAAAATTGAGTCTAGTTTGAGCGATGAGCAGAAGGCAGATAACCAAGGAAAGGACAAAGAAAGAAGAGCTAAAGAAAAGATAGCTGTCATTCCTTACGTACATAAAATCTCGCATAATCTCAAGAAAGTTGGGCAACGCTCAGGGGTCAAGGTCTTGTTCACGGCGCCTAACAAGCTTTTGGCTTTATGTAGGTTGAGCTGTCCCACGCGGGCGCGGAAACCGATCTGCGCTATCAAGCACAGAGATGCGTTTGTGAAATGCCGACGTAGCGTTGTGTACAAAATTCCTCTGTCGTGTGGCAAACACTACATTGGCCAAACCGGCCGATGTTTGAACGTTCGCCTACTAGAACACAAGAATAAGGTCGGGAGCGTTGCAACCGACGGCCACCTGGCTGCCCACTGTAAAAGATGTGTCTCGGGAAACCAGTGTCACCCCCTGTACAAACAAACGACCATCTTGTATTTTCATCGCTCGGGCCTCACAAGGGAGATAGTGGAAGCGGCCGAGATTGCAAGGTCGGGGGATCAATGCGTCAGCAGGCCGTCTGTAGCTTTATCAAAAATTGAATTAGAATTCTTATCGTAGGCGGCACGTCACTTTTCTTCTTTGGCTCTCTTTTGATGTTTATCTTTCCTTCTCCACTCTTTTCATGCGCCCAGTCTTATATAAGTGCTGGTTCGACAATAAACTTTTAGGTTGAAAGTTAGCGCTTGTCCCGTCCTCTCCTCGTCCCGTGTTTTTTATTGTGCGCTTGTTGTCGAAGTGAAGATGAACCAACACGCCCAAACCTTTTCCCTTCTGAAGTGCCTATATAACCAGGTTTCGGAAAATAAAAATTTCAGCTGTGTTAGAGACTTTCTAGTGTTTGTGTCGTTTACCCGCAGTCTCGGGGTTTTTTCAACCATGTTATAGTTCTCATATAAGAAAAAAAAAAGTGTTAGTATTTGGAGGTGTTGCGTTTCGGATAAATGCTAATTTTTTGCGCAAAGGCAAATTACGTGAATGGGACTTGTGAAATGTCAACAGATCATTTTTGACGAGATAGTTGATTGAAGTCGAGTCAACACATTCGTTAACTCGCATTCACACAACGCGTGAAGCTCTACCATGTAATGTCTTAACGTTCGTGGCACATTAAACAAATTCGCCAGTTTCGTCCGAGTTTTGTCAACACTTTCAGCCGTGCTGAGCTGAGTCTTGCCGATCCCCGAGAAAAGCGAAATAGCATCCGTCCTCCTGGCGTCCTTCGGGGACTAAACCATACAGATGCGCCCTGTCTAAGGGGGACTAATGGATGCTTTTGCTCGCGCACGCCTGTCGGTTAGTCCCAGTCGAGCGCAGATAGTCCCCAGCTTTTGCGCACGGTACCTAGCTTGAACCAGATGGTCCTTTCGGGGAGCAACTGGGAGTTCAGAGGACCAAAGGCTGCCGTTAGTCCCTTGAGGCCAACTGTTTTCTTAGAGTGTGAGTGGTCGCGTCAACCAGCCTCTTGTATGCCATATCCACCAAGATGTTGAAGTTTCTAAGAAAATCTGCTCCAATAATTGCATAGCTGACATCCGCTACCCAGAAGAGCCACTGAAATCGGCGCCGGAGACCCAGGTCCAACGTCAGTGACTTTTGTCCGTATGTTGCGATGGTGGACGCGTTGACGGCTTGCAGTGACGTGGTTTTGGCGCGGTGTCGGCGATGAAAGGATGTGGCGGGAATAATGCTGACCTCAGCGCCTGTGTCCACCAAAAAGCGGGTGCCGACCAGCTTGTCATGGATGTGGAATAGGCGACTGGTGGGCCGATATGGGTCGCTCGCCGCCACTAGCGATCGGCCGTCCCGTTTTCCTGATCCCAGGAACAGGGAGGGTGACAATGGCGGGCCTCCGATCCAAATCGTCGGTGGTACCTGCAGAGCAAGTTGCCCGAGGGTCGAGGCGATGGTGATGCTCGACGGCGGTTGTCACGACCAGCGTGCAGCGCGCGGCCTTGTGAGTGCCACCGTGTGGATTGAGACTGGTGTCGAAATTCCCGCCGAAATTCGGATACGGTGGTCGTCAAGTCCTGTACAGCTCGACGCAGCTCGGCGATGTCGGAGGCGAGGTCTGGAGACTGCTGCGTGGCACCGATAGTGGGGCCGGTAACCTCCATGATTCGATCCGCCAGCTCGGCTAGTTCAACGAGGGGAAGCCTGTGGGCCGCCGCTAAGCCGACGCGAACAGAAGCCGGAAGCCTCTGTAGAAAGAGTTCGCGGAGGATGGCGGCGTCGACGGAGGCCGCCTTGTTCACCCAGCAGGTGTTGCAGATGACGCAAGAACTGGCTAGGTCGGCGGTCGCCTAGCTCTTCAGCGCTGAGGAGCTGCTGAAGGCGTCGTTGTTCGGAGGCGACAAGACGACTGATCAAGGCCTCCTTGAGTACGTCATAAGGCGTGTCGCTGACCGGGGATAGCAGAATATCTCGGACCTCGGTGGCGGCTTGCGGCGGGAGGGCGTCAATGAGAAATTCGTACTGCCGAGCCTGGGAGGTAATGCGGTGCAAGCGGAACTTGTTTTCAACTTGCACGAACCAGAGCGCCGGATCCTCGGCCCAGAACTTTGGTAAGGTGAGGACCGCGGTAGCTCCAATTCCCAAGGTGGCGGTTGTCTGGGAGGTACTTGCTGGGGCCACTTGCCAGGGGGCTCCTTCACCAGACTGCATGGCCGTGGACGTCCGGGTCACCAGTTATGTGGGTACCGGTCAGGTGGCACTCAACATATTTTTATATACAATATTTACAAGAAAACCGAAACAGTAGAAAACATCGTCCGATCTAACCGCCGGTCCGCTCGGTCGCCGAATCGCAAAGCTCGTGTCTCGTGCTCTCCTCTCGTGCGCCTCGGCTTCTTTTCTTTCGCTCCAGTGGTACAGCTGGCACGGCTGCTACAAAGTAATTTGTTTTTCACTAGTCTTTCTGAGCACGGAAAATGATTCTTCGATCCGACCCAATCACTGAAAACAGCGTCAAAGAATGATTCAATGCAAATTTATTTATATCGTAAAGTGCAGGTTAATTCAAAACTTATTTTCTTAACATAAGCTACGTCACACTAGAATACGAAGAGCTTGATTTGTTTGGTTATTGAGAAAACTTTATTTGCTGTAATACTTCCGCAAAACAAAATAAGAATATCTTCGAGTTTCTATGAAAATTGAAAATGACCAGGAAACAGCTCGTTCCCGCCAGATTGCCTTCTCGGCTTCGTGCACTCGGTGCCACCTTTGCCATTGCTTCTGAGACCGGTTCCAAACAATGTATTAAAGGGATACTTCAACGAAATTTGAAATATACCCGTCGTGTTCTGAAATAGGTTGAATATGATCCACAACATCCGCAAATGACAATCGCACGCTTGTATTTTGAGCCTGATGGTTGTAGTTTTCGTTATAAACGGCCCACTCTGGCAAACGCTCAGAGAGCAGCCAGTGGAGAGCACGTCAGATCCGGCGCAATCTTGACGTAGTCTGTCTCGGGATGAAGAAAGCTGCGGCGAGGGCGACGGTCGTCAGGATGCCCTAGCCGTTCCTGCCACCGAAGCGATCGAAGCACTCCAGCGATCGGGCCACCGCAACCAACCGAAAAGCTGCTTTTGTGTGAATTTTGAGTGACGGGTTAATCTTCTATAATCTTGTGGGGGAAGAATAGCGACGTCGGGAAACACAAAAGAGAGTGCCCGTTGAGTGGGGAGTTCCTCCCTTCACTCTTCTTTTGTGCTGGCCTTAGAGCTGTCCGAATGACGTCATGTTCAAAGCATGTATAGTTCTAGGCGAGACAGCTATCGTCACTACCTGTTAAAGTTCTTAGATGGGCATTACAAACGGGGCTTTAGCGACACCCACATGGTGCTCTTTGCTAATCGTTTAATTTGTTTTAAAATTCCTTTTCGTGTCTTTTTTTACCAAGATATTGGTGTGTCCGACGTGATACTACTCCTTTGAACACGTATAAATAAATAATAAGTGCCAAAATGTCGTTTTAGTATCCCATTAATTGTATCTTAGCCACACCAAAAAAGAAGAGCAAAAAATATATATATCCATTTATATGGGTGGTGTCATCATCAAGTTTCGACGAAAAAATATACGTTTTGGGGGTATTTCTGAAATGAACGAGGGCGCAAACTGCATGTTGCTTAAATTTTTTGTTCTCGAGTTAGAAGCGTGGAAGCCGCAGTGGCAGAAACTAGTATTTTTGCCTGCCGTCGCAGGTCGCGTGTTTGACACCCTCTGCTGCTGCTACTGTTTTTTCTTCATCGTCATAACTTTTTCTCCTCGTTTAATATGTACTATAGAGATACCTTGATGTATTCAAATATTTTTAGAATTTTTTTTTCTAAAGCAAATGTCAAACTCGTCGTTCAGGTTGATTTTGGTCAACTTTGACAGGTCCTAACTTTGTCTGTACTAAAGGTAAATTGTTGTTCTTTAGTTCTATAGAAAGCCCAAAGCTAGCCCATTATAGAGATAATAATACCATTATCATCTGTCGAATAGCTGCTCCGCCGCCTTCACGTAAACGCTGTGAGAAATAAGAAATGTTGAAAGTTTGAAATCCATTTTCTCAAAAAAACCTTTTTTGTACATTTTTTTATTTTTTAATCTTTTTTTACCGGCCTTGTGCGCCTCTAGGATTTCGAAAATATATTTTTGTTTTGTTTACGTTTTTGAAAAAGACCCCTTCGCAACACTGCTTCTTGCTAGGATGTGAAGTCTGTTTGAAAAGGAATGACTGACTCATCGCTGGCTAAGCTAGGACTCGAACACGAAGACGTACTGGAGCTTGCCCCGTAAAAATGCAGTGGCAAATTGATAAAAAAAAATGTTTGGATACTACGTCTTTTATTAGCAAGTTCCAGAAGCGGACAAAAAAAATACATTCTCCACTTCTTCATCAGACGCGCCCAGCGAAGAGCCCTATGGCTCGAGAAAGCGCATGTGAAGTCAAGTGCTGTCATCTTGCACTTCGATTTTGCTGAAAGCTGGAGTGTCGTGATCCAGCGCGCGGTGCAAGGACATCACTGGAAGAGCAAGATGGTTTCCATCTTTACCTGCGTGGCTACGACCCAACAGGGAACGTTAATCTTCGGCGTAGTGAGCGACGACATCGTCCACGACCCGTCCCACGCGCTTTTTACGCTCATCGTTGTCGATGGACGGCTGGAGGAAGTATTGCCTTTTTTCACGCAACTCGTTTACATTTCAGACGGTGCTCCAAGCCCCTTCAAAAACAGGCACCAGATGTACGAATTCAAGAAAAAGAATGTCGTCTCTAAGTGGATATTCTCCGCACCAGGGCACGGGAAAAGAAGCTCGTGGCGTGCTCAAGCACCAGGCAGCCATGTATAACTTGACAACTGCAGAATTGTACTCCATTACGAACGCGCAAAGCATCGTTGAGGCACTCAGACCAAAAGTCAAAGGGTTCGTTCTACTCTGAATTGCCAAAGAGAAGCTCACGCTTTTCCAGGAGCTCAAGAAAAAGAGTGGCAGAAGGTAAACCCACCAAGGGGCATCCGATCCTCACACGTGTGGAGGAAGGCGCATTGAACGTTGCCCTAGAAAAGATTTGCGAAAGCCCAGAGTAGCTGCATACACGCAAGGCATGCACGTAACGCTTTGTGTCCCGAAATTTAGAAGATCATCAGCGAGTGCGTGCCAGCATGTTCAAAACAACAACCGTGGACTGCGTGGCGGCTCCTACACAGTGCGAACACTGATTCACAGTTACGTCGAACTAGTAAAAAAATGTACTGCCTTCAGAAAATGTGCCATCGATGCTTCTGTGTTTTTTACCGGTTCTGTGCGCGAGTTTCTACATTTCTGAGGTGCAAGAACTGTGCACTACACCGTCGGCGACCTGCAAGATGTGAGGAGAACAAAACCCGGTGCATATTCCCAAAACATTTATGTATATGATTTGAAGGGTGTGAGAATTTATCATTTAATCGTAATAGGCTGGATAATGAGTTGCCAACCTCGTTTACTTTTAACCGTTCTATATAGAAACAAGTTTCGACATTTTGCGCGGCCTTTTCATTTGTACATAAGCTCAAACCTCAAGCGGGTTCTCGACTTCTCCAGTTACGAGCGTTACATCTAAGCTCGCATAATATTGCAGACTCGCTGGCGCCCATAACCCCCCGGAGGAAAGCGAGAGGATGCTGCACTGGCGCTCGGGCTTCGATGCAAAGTCGAACTACCCGAAGCCTCGACGATGATCATAACTAAGGCGTGACTTCATCCTTCTACGACATCAGTGAAAGCCGCGCAGAATTAAGTGGAATTGCA
>JAZHYW010025385.1:0-77056 GCA_037355805.1 Ixodes ricinus | reverse complement strand
AAGACGGCTTTAGGGTCAACGCCAAAACTACTGAAATTTTCCCTCGCTCTCCTCTTTCCTTGAAAGCGAAATGCAACTGAAAGCGCGGGAAAATTGAAGTTGAAATGAAAAGGCGGTTGACAGGTCGGTGAGGGCGTAGCTCCGCCGCAGTGTCAAATAAAACAGTATTTTTTTTTATTTCGGTGAACATTTATGGACAGAAAAGAGCAATTTGTCAGACAATACCTTTAGGAGTCAATTACTGCTTTTAGCCACTACAGGTAAAAACCCAACTCAAGGAGTGATTGCTTTCCAATAAGGCGAACGGAAATTTTGCTGCAAATCGAAACTGATGCCCTTCTTTGCTATCATAAAAATATAAACAGTACCTTCGATAGCAACTCGATTTTTATAACTAGTAGGTAGTAACTTACCCAATTACTATGGAAATAGTGCCATTTCTACTCTACTGAAATTACTTTTCCCGCTGATACTCAGCAACTTAACTACTCTCTTTAAAGCACAGGGTAAAGCAAAATTGAAAAAAAAATCGATTTTAGTTTTTTTTTGCAATTTAACAAGTTTAGTTCTTTCTGCACATTTTCCATTGTCACAGTGTTCTTAAAAAGTTATATTTCGGGCTGAAAATCACTTCTTCCGAAAGCAAGTAGCAGGTGACCACGCCTCCTTTTGGGATACGCTCCCTGTTTATCAATAAATTTTCCCACAAAACAAATTCAACATCAGACCTAAAAGCTTGTCCAGTAACAGATAATCTTTAAAAAATTATCTGACTACTATTGCATAGCTTTTTTTCAACCAAGACAATTCCGAGACGCTGTGCACGTTTTTTCCAGGTGTGTCACGATGTGTACTTTCAAGTGTTTGTGTTTTTGTAACGACAAAATGGCGGCATTGGATGCTGTTCTTTCATTCAATGGTGGTAGCATTGCACAAGCCAATGTTGTGAAGTCCTGTGGATGGAACCCTGTGTGGAACACCATCAAGTGGCTGAGGGAAGTTGACGTCACTCGAATATACTTTACGGACCAAGCGACACGGCAGGTCACAAAAAAGGCCCGGCAAGCAAGGCGATGAAGCCGAAAAGCGAAGACATGACTTTAGCAAAGCCTTCCAAGCTGGCGGCTATCGAAAAAAATGACTCTAAGGCTGTTGGTGCCAAAAAAATTTGTTATTCACCAGTTTTGTTTTACTTTAAACTCAATTATCTCAAAACGGTGTTTTTTAGTACATAGGTACCATTTTTTCCTTAACCTGACATTCTAGAGGGTTGATTTTTTATTCCTACAACCTACATGGGTGTTAAAAAATACTGAACTAGAATTAAAAATATGCACCTAGCAGTTTTTGAGTTATGATTTTTTAATACACGAAAAAAACTAAACTTTCAGTACTAGAATAAAAAAATTGAGAAAAACTTATTTTAGATTGGTTCAAATAATTCTAGTTCAGTAGATAAAACACAAAAAATTTCGAACAAAATGATATATACATGACAGGAATACTCCTAATAGTCACCGAGAAAAATGTTCCTCAACATGGCCTCAAATACATGGGGAGCATAGGACTTACCCTGTGCGTAACTTGTACATGTCTGGATTAAAATGCAAAAAGCACCAATGTCATGTTAAGCGGAAGGTACACTGTGGTGTCACGCATTGCCATTTCGTTTTAATGAATTCCGAACACGCATCACAAAGAAAATCGGTCTAAGGTTTTATTAAACATAAAATATTGGATAATGCCACGTCATTCAT
This sequence comes from Ixodes ricinus, assembly GCA_037355805.1. Lineage (NCBI taxonomy): Eukaryota > Metazoa > Arthropoda > Arachnida > Ixodida > Ixodidae > Ixodes > Ixodes ricinus. Next base: position 75,299 of record JAZHYW010025385.1, on the reverse strand, counting down.
AATAAAACAGTTATTAAAAAGCAAATAAAAAAATAAGACATATGAACGAAGGGAATATTCAACCAACACGCTCGACCGTGTGGTCTGTGTCTTTCCTTTGACCGTGCTTTTGCGCTTTTTAATACCCGTGTCATAACGTACATTTTTATCATTTCTGCATTTTGACACGTTCCTCCATACGTGTAATCGTGCATTTTATTTTTTATTGTAATTTTCTACCTATAGTCTGCGACAGGTTAAGAGTCTAGAGAACGCTGTAGAGAAGGTCGCCTACTCTCAAGCGTTCGCTCTGCGAAACTGGAAAGGGGTGGGAGGAGCTTCCCTTAAAGACTTAACCTGTCACCGACTATAGTGTTTTTACTTACATAAACATCGTTTTATTCGTGCCGTAAGTGCAGCTGATTCTGCTCCACACCTCATCAATCCTTGTGATCCTCTACTTTTAAAACCCCAAAAGCTGCTATCTAGAAAAAAGGAAGTTCATGGCCGATTTATATTAAAAACTATCGGAACGCAATCAACTGGACACCCTAAAGTCGCGCCATTTTCAAAAATCCCGAGGGGTCCGCCTAAAACAAAAACATCGCTCGAACCAAAGCCATCCCAGCATACGCCACGAGCCGGTATCGATCCGAAAAAGCAGCCACCGGTATCACCGCCGGCGGCGCACGCGACGCAACACACACCCTGCGTGTGCGGTAGCCATCTTTTCTCCAATGACCGTTACTGCGTAAACACAGCGCCGCCGGTTCAACGACGAAGCCCGGCCATCAGCAACGACAAGGTGAGGACCGAAACGCTAACAGAGGTGCTTACTATACGACACTGCCCTCCGCGCGTGCCGCCGCCACAAAGCAAAGCCATAGGGCCCGTATGCATCTCCCCAACGACCCCAGCGAGAGGGAAAGCAGCTGCAGACCGGTCGACCACCGCATCTCGGCCGCGGTCCCCCCTCCGCGATTGCGGCCGTTGGCTCCGCGAGGACCGCGAGCTTGCATCTGTCGTCCCCTCCACAGCTGCTGCGGGGAAGCCCTACGGGAATCGTCGGTACCGCACGCGGGCTACGTAATGATTCGGGGAGGGGGACATGGGGTGGGGGGACCGACCGACCACGGGAGAAAAGAACGGGTAAGTGGGGAGGGGGAGGGTGGGGGGACGAGTAACGGTTTTGCAGCTGACGCATAGCGGGTTTCCTAGCGGGACGCGTTGGGACGCGCGTCCGCTCTTCGCCGACATGCCATCTGGAGAAGAGCCCAGGCGGTAGACCGTGGCCGATCCCCACCGCGCGCCGTCCGCAGGGCTTCGATGGACGCGGACGGTGGCGGCGGCGGCGGCAGCGGCGGTGGCGGCGGTTCCGGGGACGACGCCGCGGCGGCCCCCTGGTCCTGGGGTGTCGAAGACGAGTCCTGGGTCTGGAACTCCAAGCACAAGTCTTCGGAGGTGTCTCTCCTCGGGCCCCGTCGGGCCCAGTTCCACCCTCAGTGGAGCAGCGGTACCGCGGGGGTCCGCGGAGTGCGACCGCTGCCCCGAGGTCGACGGGCCTACTGGGAAGTCCGGGTGTCCCAGAGGGTCTTCGGGACGAGCATGATGTGGGGCCTGTGCACGGCCAGGGCCCGCCTGCACGCGGACGCCTTCGTCGACCTGTTGGGACAAGACCAGCACGGCTGGGGACTGTCCCACAAGGGACTCGTTTGGCACGCCGGAAGGTGGCGCGCCTTTACCAGGCCCTTCCGCGAGAACCAGGCCACCGTGGTCGGGATGCTGTTCGACGGTCGCCGGGGCACGCTCACCTACTACAAGGACGGGAGGTGCCTCGGCGTCGCCTTCAGGGACCTGCACCTGGTCGGGGAGCCCCTGTACCCGGCCGCCTGCTCCACGGCCGCCAAGACGGAGATGAGCCTGGCCAACGCCAGGAGGGACTTCGCGGGACTCCAGGACAGGTGAGAGTCACCCCGTTCTCAACTAAACAACGCTTTAAGTTTTTTTTTTTCTTTTTTAGGCAATATCATGTGTCTGTTTAGTACAGAGCGGGCAAATTAGACCCTTTTTCAAAACTCAACTTTAATGCCTGTCGGCCATTGCTTAATCACGTACTCTGAGCATGTATTGGGCACGAAGGTGACGTCAGCGTTTGGTGAGGACTCGCATCCAATCACGCGCTTCGTGTCTAAGCAATGGCGACCGCCAATGTTGCTCAATGAACTTTTGAAAAAGGTCAATTGACGATCGTTACGACTGAGACATGTGGTGGAAAAAATTGCATCCGTGCATCCACATTCGACGAACTTCCACGATTAACCTTACTATACAGCACTCATAGGCTGTCATTGTTTTCCTTTGTACATTGTACTGCGAGTGCGGTGCCAGCCTGATTTACCTGTATATTTGTGTGGTGAATGTTTTTATTTTTCTTTAAGTTATTGCCTTGTTTGTTATGTTTTGTTGCGCCACACTGCGCGGCTGTAGCTGCGAATTGACCTCTGCATAAGTGGCCGGCAATTCCAGAGATAAATAAGTAAATGTGGCTCACGGAGTTGTATATGCATAGAACGGTATCGGCAGTGCTTAAAGTCTCCCATAAGTTGAGGGGGTCCCTACAAGAAGGTAGGGGGGAGGGGGGGGGGGTTCTGACCAGATGTACTAGATGCACATAAAATAATCCCCACTACTGACTATGCCCACGCTGTACCTGCAACCCTCAAATTGCTAATCCCCAAATGTCACATCCCTGAGAACAAGCTATTTTATTGCAAGATATGATTTTGATTTCCCTAATGCTGGGGCTGTGGAGGGGGCCTCAGACCATCCATTAACCATTAAGATCAGTGGGAGGTCCGAGACCCCCTGAGACCCCCAGACTTTAAGCCCTGGGTATCGGGAAGATCCGGCGCTAGCGTTTTACTCTATCGCGGACTGTTTTAACATGTCTGGAGCACGCAAAACCGTTTCCTGCAATTTCGGATAAAACTTTACACGACTGGCAGCAACCTTTTAAGCACCAAGATGGCCAAAGTATTGCTACTCTAAAATTGTAGTTTAATTAGTGGCTCTACTACAGACCAATATGGTAAACAAAAACCTCTCGTTTTTATTGCCTCTCCACCTGACAGACGTTTTTTAGAGTCGTGGATCGAATAAAAATGTATTTTATAAGTGTAAAAGTAGAATTTACACCGAAAAAATTAATACTTAATTACATTGGTTGTTTGTTTTTGTTTTTTGTTTTCTGCAAAAATTAATTACAAATGTAGCGCTAGAGGTCCGGAACGGATGCCAAAGATTCGGAGCTATCCGCTTTTTATTCAAATGTTATAAGTAGGCTTCCGTGCTTTCGGAAAAACTCCGAAAAACAACTACCGGTAAAATTTTGGTAAAGACGGTATTTTACAATTAAGTTTGATCGGCGCACAGGGTCAATGGTCCCGGGAAAATGGGAACCACAGTTATCTTTCAAATCTCGGATCATTCACAAACTGGCAATTACCGCTTATTTCGTCAAGGTTCAGGACGACATGTCATTGTACTTTCGGGTCACGACAAAAGCTTCTGTATTGGTTTCCAGTTTGGTCCATACTATTTGTGCTTTAAGAGAAAGAAGAGGTTGTGTTTTTGTAACAGTGAAAGCTATGGACCATAGAGACTGAATAAAATTGGGAGAGGGGCAGTTAAAACTTCCCTTTTACATCCTTTATACCTCTCTTCCTCGCGCGCCCGCGCGGTTGCATGGAATAGGATGAATACGTGCTTCCTAGCGACTACCTCCAGGGGTTTATTTTGAAGGTATCGATGTTTGCAACTTTTGCCGTGGGACAAATTAATATTGTCAATGGCAATGGCCCCAACCCCAGATCCAGCTGAAGAAATATTAATTGATATAAGCGCGTTTTAGACACAGCGAAACACTACGAAATTAAGCTCCGAATTTCGGAGATTTCGGAATGAAACAAAAATAAACTCTTTTAAACTTCGAATTTTCAACAACAAAAAAGTGAACTCTGAAAAACACTTTCCGAATTTGACAGAAAATAAACTCCGAAAACACAGAATCCTAGCTATAAGTGATTTTCTGAAATTTTAATCGAACGCAGGGTCCGTTCCCCTCTTTTTGCGCCATTCAGGCCCGCCATCTGTGTGCTACGTCGACCACCCTTTTCACCCTCAAAACTTACAAAAATAGTTTAGAACTTCTTATAAATTTGGCATCGTGTCCGAACTGCTAGCGCCACGTTTGGGTGGTTGCTCAGCGTTCGGCGATGCGCAGCTTATTTCTGCGATGAAAGAAAAAGAAACATCGAAAATTGTTTTCGGGAAAACCCTGTGCATTAAACAGCTAAAAGTCGCGTGCTTATGTAAAAAACGCTTCTTTGCGTAGGCACTGAATGTTTCGTGGATTCTATCTTCCAAAGAAGCAGTGATTACTACAAAACAAAAATGACAACGTGAATGGACATTACGCGGTTGTGCAAACAACCAACAAAAAAGGCAGGAGAGCACATAGCCCGCCAGGAACGACCCAACTCCCACGTCGTCCATATTTAAAATCCTGAAACAAACTGCAATCCAAGTGCCTCTGTCTTTAATTAATGATTAAAACGTTTTTAAAATTGCGATTAAAAAATATCACTACAGGAATGTGGTTACGATAGAGAGTACCGGTTCTGTCGGTCGGGTTTTGATATTGACCGCGAAGGAGTGAAGCATGTGATGTGCACATTACTCAAGCATGAGGAAGGCATTTGTAAATTTGTTTAGATCGCTGTATAGACCAGTGTCTGAAATCCTAGCCACCAGCGAACAAAAATGGGAATACTAAACGCGTGTTCTTGCGAAGAGAGGAGCTGCGCAGAGCGTTCAAGCACATTTTGGTTTTTTTATGAAATATACGAAATATAAAAAACAGCAAACTACGTACGAAGAGAGTATGAATTTACATTCGAACCGTTTCCATGGAATGCCATCTGTCCGGGGACTGACGCACTTAGCATTTTTAACAGGAGCAGAACATGGACGAAGTGAGCACTTAGTGCGAACTGTCTAATGGCTGGTCTACACACTTGGTTTGAGTGGGCTCGAGCGCGTTGCATCCGCTTAACACACTTGCTCCCTCTATCGGACACCCTTAAAACACTTCCGACCTACGCATAACTAAACGGAAGGTTTTGCAGTATGTGCGAAATAAAATCTAGGCGCTATATATGAGCAATAGTCGCTTTACCAGAATTATTTGAAGCACACGGTAAACACAAACCCGAAGTGTTCCTGGCTACACACAATAGATGGCGCCACTGCTTTAAGTTACAAGACGACACACACATTTAAAACGCAAATGTGAGAACCAGTTTTAAAGCAAAACAGTTTTATCCCGTCACAAATTGCTCCTCCGGTCCATACACCGGATGCAGACTGTACACATTAAAAATGTTTACACCCTGAAAGTTGTAAATCAGATTATGCTAGGGCTAAGACACAAAAGGTGTAGAGAGGAACACCCTTGAAGGGCAACTCCTATCAATATTTTTGAATTTGGGATTACGACTGTTTTCAGCTAAAGCAGTGTCCTCTGAATTACAAAGTGTGATTATTATTTTTTTTCGATATTGCGTGTAGTTTTATAAATATCACGGCTCAAAGTTTGGTTTCGGGCGTCTACGGCAAAACCGAAACTATCTGCTACGAGGGATGGCAACACTGATCATCAGCCGTACGGCCGCGTCGTGACGTCAACGGGGTGCTGCGGTACGCGGCACAACCAATCAAACGCAGCTCCACCGCGACGTGACGTCACGAGGCTGCTGCGCCAGTGTTCCTTGACTAAAAGCTAACCCGCTTGCCGCCCGCTAAAGAGCAGCTGGTCGCATCTTTAAAATCGGTTTTAGTGGAGTACGCGGCTTCACTTTGACGTAATATTTCGGCTGTGATCATATTTCGTGCCACTAAAGCGATACTAGTTATTTATTTTGCTATTCGTTTTCGAAGAGAGTTGTTTTAAGACGCTTATGACCCCCCTAAAGATTCGATGGTGGTATCCTTACCATCATTCTAAGGCTGATATTTCGCACGTTTGCGAGCAGCAGGTAACACATACAGTTACAGGTGTTGCAAAATTACCTTTTTAATTGAATTAGGATACTAATTACTTTGCCTGATAGGCTAAAATGTAATTGCGTTAAATTACAAATAACCAAAGCAGAAAAACAATGAACTTCAATTTAAAAGTATATTTTTTTAAATAATGGCATTAATGTGAAATCTCTTTTTATCTTCTTACACGAAAAGAAGCAATAAACACTTTCTTGCTACTGATCAGACTGTGTACACTATAAATACTTTATAAGCCGCTCTTTTAAACCTGCTAAACCAGGTCTGAAGCACTGCTAATCTGATCGTGAGGAAAGAGATTGTGTTTTTTGCGCGCTGCTACCAGTTGTAATCATGAACCAACTCGCCTGCATCGCCACATTGATCCGCAGTTAACTTTCGAAATTATTCCACGAATCTAAATTATTCACGTCTTGAGAGAATGCACCTTTTGTATTCATCTTCACTGTGTACGTTGGTTTACGACTGGTGGAATATATGTGCTTTCCTGCTTTGTTTCCCGCTTTCCGAGATAAAACATCTGACAAAAACATAATTAAAAAAACCAGCAGTTTCCCAGTTGTGTTATTAATAAAGGAAGCCAACCTTCTTTCACAATTGAACTAATGTCTGCTTGCTTGGAGGTTCTGAAACTTTTTTTTTTCTGTAGCCTCTCATCCTGCACTTCACTAATCCCTCCTCGAACTTTAGATCTTCTTTTATCAAGAACTTTTTCAGCTTGTTCGTCCTGCTCGGCGTCATAACTGTTTCTTGGCAACATTTCCTATTGGGCTCTAAATTCCTGTGACGGCATCATTTCCTTAGAATAGCGTTGTGTGTTTTAGTGATCCTCCTTTCTATTCCACAAGCCTCAAGGGATATTCATTTAAAAGTCATATGCTAATTTTTGTCTTAATATTTTTCTTGTACTCTACCAGTTTTTCTAAAATTTTTGTATAAAAATATATTGGCCGTGGTTTTCTTTCTGTATGCCAACAATATATATATATATATATATATATATACATATATATATATATATATATATATATATATATATATATATATATATATATATATATCATTTTTTGTAGTTATGAATAATGTAATTCATGACTTTTTAGGTGTGTGTAATTTAGTGATGTAATAAAGTACTCTAGGGCAAAAATGGTAATTAACTATGCCAACAATATATATATATATATATATATATATATATATATATATATATATATATATTGTTGGCATAGTTAATTACCATTTTTGCCTAGAGTATTGTGCATCACTAAATTACACACACTAAAAAAGTCATGAGTTACATTATTCATAACTACAAAAAAATTATTCAATTACTGTAATTTCATTAATGACACCTCTGGTCTCAAGTGCTCCGAAAGAGTAAATACAATCGCAATAAAACACGCAAGATAGGACTGACATCCCTGTTCACTGCTCCGTTGCCTGATTGTACACCGGACAATTTAGACATTCAGTTGCAGATGACCGTCTCCGCCATTACGGTGGTTCCTTGTATGCGTTGATTTGTTGTCGTCAACATTTCACGTAGATTATTATACATATATTCATGGTCATATGTGTATCTCCAACTAAAACGTGACATGGTAACCCAGGAGCAGGGGAAATACAGAAATAGCCATTGGTGGATCCTTAGGGAATGCGTTAGCATTAGGAAACGGCACACGTGTCCCCCTAAAGAAACACTAACACTGACCTCTTCACTTTTTTCTTTTGGCTTTCTCTTTTGCTTTTTTATATTTTTGCTGCCTCTTTTTGGCCTCGTTACGGGGTCAGTGTTAGCGTTTCCCAAAGGGGACGTGTGTGGAGTTTCAAGGGTTGTGTTAACGGTTTCCCTAAAAATCCACCAATGGATCATACTGATATTTTTTTCCAACCCTTTTTTGTACTCAGCCAGTCAGAGTATATCGACGCCTTTGGATATACTCATCCAGACTTGTACCGTACGCATTACAAGTAATCAAATTACTTGTAATCGATTACTTTTTGGAGTAATTTTGTAATCAGTTGATTACTTTTATTAGGCAGTAATCACAAGAGTAATCTGATTACTTTTTGAAGTAATGAAAATTACTTCTAACCGTTACTATTTTTCCACGGACCCCCCCCCCCCCCACACACACACACTTTTTTTTTTTTCTGAAATGACAAAAATAAAATTTGCTTCTTTTTTCGAACGGAAAAAAGAGATTTTTGTGGAGCTGTACGAAACGAGGTCAACCCCCTTGTGTGTACAGTTTCTGTGGAATGTCCCTTTTTTTTTTTCGAGCTGGGACTGGGAGTGGGATGCCCCAGGGAAGCCCCAGTGCGTCACAAAGGCCATTTAGGGCGAAGTATGAGGGAGCAGAATGCAACTTTGTAAGTCCTTCGTTCAAATTAGCCCCTACGCACACACACACAGAAATAAACAAAAACAATCCTGCTTACGGTACCTACTCGCAGCCCTTAGGAGAACCAGAACCGAAGAATGTCTGAAGTGGATGCAAACTATAACAAAGCCAGTTCAAATACACGTCAAGATCCCGTATTTCCCCTACGTGGTCTTTGTGACAAGCAACGTTTCAAGTTGAGAAGTGGTCGGGGCGATCTCTCTTCCGCTAATGCAGTGGTTCTCAAATGGGGTCCGCGGACCCTTTGGGGTCCGCGAAGTCATCCTAAGGGTGCGCGAAGCCCTGCCTCCTGGCAATAAAAGTTGTCTTTTTTCAGATTAAGAATAAACCTAACATTTCTTGGGCGAGTTTTGTCGTGTATACGTCAATAAGAGAAGTCTACTTCACGCTAGCCCTTAGTTACATCCATTTATTAAATCACTATCAAAATTAATAACTTTTCCTTTTCCTCACCACGAATGGGGTCCTCCATCATATCCGCCGATCCACAAGGGGTCCGCGAAACATGAGTGGTTGAGAACCACTGCGCTAATGGATACTACACATGATCCCTTTCAAACCCTGGAGCTGCTGCTCTTTTGTGTAACATGCGAGTTCATCCACATGTGAATAATATCTCGAGAAGCGTGTGTGTGTGCGAAAGAGAGTAAGGGTCTCTTGGTTGCCAGTACAAGAAAACATATAGAGCAAGAAAACAAAATACCTTTTATTTGGAACCAAAGATTCCAAGAAGCACTCTAAGTTTCTATTCATCAGGGACCAGTGGATATGTTTCGGGTGAAATAGCGATTGCGACACTGCTAGAAATTTTGCAGCTAGAAAAACCGATGATCCCATGATGCAGCGCACAGAGATGACTGCATGGTGCTGTAGAGGGAACCCGTTTTTTCTTCTTCAATGCTTGTAAAAATGTGAAATATAGGTTGGAAGTAGTTCATTGTTATGAGCGCTAAAGATATAAGTCTTCACACAATAAGGTAATCGGAAAAGTAACGGTTACTTCTTAAAGTAATGTCCAATTACTTTTGCTGTCGAGTAATCAAGTAATCTAATCGAATACTTTTTAGCCAAGAGTAATAGTAATTGTAATCGATTACTTTTTTTAGTAACGTGTACAAGACTGTGTAACTCATCCATATCACTCGTGGAAAGAACCACATCCATTCCGCTCGTAGAAAGAACCGCATCCATATCACTCGTGGAGTGAGCCGCATCCATCGTTTTAACAACGCACAGACATCTCAGTCCACACACCACTACTACGGAAACCCAGAGCGAAGAACAACCCGCGACAGCGATTGCGGCAAGAGCACGCCCGCACTCCACCGCGCCGCGGCGCAGCACCTCATAGATAACAGAGTCGTAGTGCTGAATGAGGTGGCGACATCAGAGAAGCCCAACGCTGGGGACAGGTTCGAAACGACAATTGCGTCAACGTTCAGCTCAAGCTTGATTGAAGCCGAGCGCTGACGCTGCACTCGATTCCAATCTCCAATCTGTGTCCAGCGTTGGCCTTCTCGATTAAGCCACCTCATTCAACACTACTGCTTTATCTATACTCCGTTTCACGATAACTTGACGAACTGTGGAAGCTACGGCCCCCGCGACCCAATCAGAGTGTCGAAGCAAGGCGCGTGACGCTACGTCACCGGAGCATTCGTGTCACTACGCCAAATGCGAGACCCGGAGGAACCGGCTGCCGTCTTCCGGCCAAGAGTCGTCTGCTGCGAAACGAACCAACTTCGGATTCGTAACGTCCACCGGCTCAACACTGCTGTTCGCTAGAGTAGCGAGCTCTTCGGGAACAGGCGGGTTCTAATGCCAGAGCGATGTTTTGAGCGCAAGCGGTCGATTACACGGTCGCGATCGTTCAAACATCGTTCAAAAGCCACGTTGTTCTCGAAAAAATGTTGGTCCGTATTAAGTGTCGTTGAAAAGTATCATGTGATCGTCTTTCCTCCGTATTCTGCAGTGTTGCGGTCAGAGGAGTCTGACCGCAACACAACCAAAAAGAAAGGAAGCCTAAAACTACATTTCGTTGCGGACGGCGCTTTTGCTATGGCGGTAATGAGGTTTGTGTGGCTTCGACCAAGGGGAAAGGGGTCGGGGGGAGGGGGGCGCAGGCTTTACAGTGTTAAGTTATCGTGAAACGACGCCTCCTCCTCTCTGGCTGTGCGTGACTTTGCCGAAAACGAAAGGGCTCGTTTTGACGAAAACCCGGCTGTGGCTGTCAGTTTGTCAGCGCCGACAAGAGAGGGAGAGGTTGACGCGTGCTGACGTCAGGGCTTCGGACCAATGAAAGCGTCGCACGCGACAACTGACAAACGAAAGACAGAGCCGGGTTTTCGACAAAACGAAGCGTTCTAATGCGCTAGCGCGTTAAAACAAGACGGACGACACAAAGCACCAAACACAGGTGCACCGTGTTTGGAACTTTGTGTTGTCCGTCCCATTTTTCCCCCTCTCCTGGATTATTCCGTCAGTATTGAACCGGCTCGCATACGCACTTGCTTTAGTTCCAAGTAAAAAGCTTTGGTGCAGGCAATAATTTAATATATTCGCTAAAACAGGCTTTTTGAAGCGCGTGCCAGCCAGTCTTGTACACTTTACTCGAAAGAAGTAATCGATTACAATTACTCTTGGTTAAAAATATTCAATTAGGTTACTTGATTACTTGAGAAGTAATCGTACGTTACTCCATAAAATGAACCGTTACTTTTCCGATTACTTCACATTTTCAAACCGACAGATATTTCCGTCGATTTTAAAACGGGTCTTTCATATTGTCCATTATTCGATTAGAATCACCTAATTATAAACTACTAATCATCTTAATCTAGCAATCTTGGTAAACCATCCTCCTCTCGGAGACTTGGTCCGAGGATTCCTTGGCAGAAAACTTGCAGAAAGAATGGGCGCCATTAAAAAGAAGAGGAGAAAAATAGTAACGGCCTTACAAGTAATTTTTAGTACTTGCAGAAGTAATCAGATTACTGTTGCGATTACTTCCTCGTGAATGATTTCAAAATGATTTCAAATGATTACAAAATTACTTCAAGAATTATTTGATCACAAGTGATTTGATTACTTGTATTGAGTACCTTCCAGTGCAGCCAATACCTTTCAAGATTGAAGGGTGTTCTAACTTCATGGTTGCACCTTTTTCTCCGCCTTTTCTTTATCTTTTAAAAATGAAGGGTGTTTTAGGCAGTATAGCACCCTATTATACGATAAAGCGCATATTACTCAAAATAATAGGCTACAAAGGTGCGTGTAACCACGGGTGTAAGTCTTCGGAACATCGTTTTTACACCCTTAAAGAAACACTTCTTTTTTGGCCAGGCGATACGTTATGGTGTGAATAGGCTACCCAATTAATATTTTTTTACAGCGTCACGTATATTTTTAATGAAGTCCAAAAAAACGCAACTGCTCGAAACCGAAACTGGACTGGAGAGGAAGAAGAAATATAAAGAAGACGAAAGTTACCAAAAAAATGTATATATATATACGTATCTGCAACTTCTTAGAAGCCACAAAAAATGTGTGTCATATTTTCAATATATTTTTTTGTATTAAGCGCGTGCCTTCGATGACCCACGACTTTGATTAGCTTTGGTGGTTGTGTCTAAACCATAGAAAACGGCACTAGACCACGGAGGAGAGAGTGATCGAGCGCGACTTAAAACGGCCAGTTCACAATCGGTGGTATTCGGGCAAAAAGAAAACGAATTTCGAGCCGCAAATTTTGCTCGGGGTAGTTGGGCTCCCATCTGTCATGTACAAATAAAACCCTTGGCGAACATAAATACCCTGCCAGTGTCCCTTTAAGAGTGTAAACTGTCATAGCGTGTATTCCGGAACGCACTGTTCCTGTCATTGTTGGCATCCATTAAGCTCGAGGCCACGGCATTACAACGATTCTGATCCGTCGTCGCAGGTGCCGCGCCGTGATTCTGCGCCACGCTGGACCGGACGCCATCCGCCAGCTGCGGTTACCCCCGCGGCTCGAGCGCTACCTGCTGCACCAAGAGGAGCCCCCGCAAGAACCCTTCCACCTCGAACCCTCGGACACGACGACGACACAGCACGACAGTTCGCCCCCATCTCCGCAGAGGGCGCTGCCACTTAGAGCACCCAGCCTCGTACGCGTGTAACGCACTCAGTGGTTTCGATCTCATTCTCTTGACTGTCCTCACGGCGCTGCTGAGGTAAAGCCAGCGAGCAGTCATCTTGCCAGTACCAAAATAGGTTTTTGTCAATGTAGTGCGGGCGCCGACAACATGCTGTCAGTGAAGCCAGCTCTAGGCGACATTACTGTGTCAACTAAGTTGCGCAACTCCTACGAACAAGCGAACCCCTCTCACCCCCAAGGGCCACCACCCGTCGTCCGAAGCGCCATCTAGAGGCTGTGATTCAAAAACGGTATTCTTTGGAGAGGCAACGGCCAACAGCCATCTAGACTCTGTGCTTCAAAACCTGTGTATTTTATAGAGTACACTGCAATTACTATAAACAGCCGTCTCCAAAACCGTGGCGCTTCGAACGATGGGAGATGAATCAGTGAAAGAGAGAGGGTTACTCTGAGTGGAAGCAGCGTCTATGAGCAGTTCTACAACCAAGTAGATCTATACGTCGACTCCGGGTGTTCAAAGAATCGCATTAGATTTCCTTGGCAAAGTGTAAAATGTTGGCTCCCAACGTTGTCATCGAACAGTTACGTAACATAAGTACCTCGGTGTGAAGTATCTTGGTGCGAAGGCCACTAGTGTGCCCAATCGTTTCTACGCCCGCCTTACTGTGCGAAAAGAGGTTATGCGGAAGCATAGAAGTCTAGATGGAACTATGAAGATAGGCCGCCGACCTATAGCTTCGCTAGGTAGAACAAGAAAGCGAAATTAAAGTGCCCTCAAAAGTGAGAGCACCTGCAAAGCGTTATTGTGCGATTTTACTGCTTGATTTCTTCCTCCGTGCGAGCGTTTTATTTTATGTGCATACCAAATTCGTACATAAAAAAAATATATTGATGTCTTTTTTAGGCTAAGGCTTTCCAAATTACTCAAATAGACTATCAGAGGTGCAATTTAATATTTCTTACAACGCTTTTCGTTTCATGGTAGGGGGAGGTGTGTTTATTTATAAATTAGCTTTGCAACTTCAGGTCAGACAAAACGACCCAGTTTTGAATGTAGTACACTTTGCGGTTCACCCATTGACAAGAATAACCGATCGCGCTAAACTTCGGTGGTGGCAAAATGTCTGCTTCGCAGCTTTCTCGACACAATGGTGCGCCATGAAGGACGTAGCGTCCATAGAGATCAAAGGTATATTGGACCAAAAAATGGCTTCCCGCCGTTACGGATGAGTGACCGACTCTAGTCTCCGGAACGTGGCTACAGCCTTTGCAGTGCGGCTACGTGCGCGCACATGGCTGTTGGCTCGTCGTTTCCGCTTGCACTTTCTATTTATTCTGCTACTTAACTGGGGCTGGGCTGCTGTTCAAAATCAGAAATATACAGGGAGAGAAACGAGGAGAGGTGAGAGCACGCCGGGACATCAGAGCGCCAAGCTCTGATCTGTAGGATAGTGAATAGAGACATGGGATAGGGTGCTTTTGTGTCTACTCATTGTTCGAACGCGGTTGAACGCCGAGCGCCACCGTCCGGCGTTCGAAATCCCAGACTGCGTGAGGAGCATACGACGCTCTTCTTCGCTTTGACTGGAGGGAGACAGCGGGTAAAGATAAAAGCATCAAGCCTCTGCGCCTACCCATTAATCAATCCAATCATAGCTTGGCGGTCTGACGTCCCCGCGCGCGTCGGAGGCAAGAAGTACCAAGATTGCTCGCCTCGATTAATAAAACAACGACAAGAAAACTATGACAGTGTATGTACACGCGCAATGTCGCCCGGTCCCAGATATTTATTGTATTTATTATAGTAGCTAGCAACCACCAATTACCCTGCGTGAAATAAAAAAAGAAAACGCTGGAAAATCTTTAGTTGCCAATCCTGATGGCTGGCGGACTGTCCGCCGAACGCGCAGTGAAAATTGTTCGCGTTCCGTGAACTCGTCGTGCCATACGCGATACTTGAAGGTCACAAGGAGAGTCACCTATTTTGCCAGTGGCTTTGTCTCTACAATAAAAAAGAGTGACTTGCAGGAATTGTGCAACGAGTCATCTTTTTCTTTACTATATGGACTGCATGCTCGTAGATTGGAAGGCTACGGATCTACGGGCCGTACCAACACCATCTAGAATATATGCGGAGCCTGAGAAAAGCCTCCTCTACCTCCATAGAACGTCATCACACATACAGGTGCATTCGTTTCAACTTAACATATTTGTTTGTTTGTTTGTTTGTTTGTTTGTTTGTTTGTTTGTTTGTTTGTTTGTTTGTTTGTTTTAAGAAGCCGCGAAGCTACGTTAATGTGGTTTGTGCATGTGGGTTCTTGACACCGATGGAAAAACAATATGGATATGGTGAGTAAACCAAGGTTTCGAGTTCGCGTTTAAAATGCACGCAGTTTTTCAACTGCATCTAAAGACGTATTTGAGGAAATGGCATTGAAAGACACTTGCACGTATGTGATCGGACACACTTTCTTCTGAGAACCATAATAAAGTAAACAAGAGTGCTTGCTGAAAATTATAGGCACGCGACAGTTTACAGAAGACTGCTATCTATTTAACCATGCTATTTATTTAGCCATTTAGCCATTGCGTGCTATGATAAAATATCTCTCGCAACTCTGCGACTTGATAACTTTTGTACGCTGAGAGTATGTAGGCATAGGCATTAAAACACCATTGCCAAAATATCGATCATAAGCAATCCGTATAATTTTTTTTTCACTTCTTCAATTTGCAACGCATCAATTGCTGTCAGAGAATGCCACGACGCTTGGAAACTCGAGGCCGGAAGGAATCGGGCTGATCGCTTGCACTGCCGCTTCCTCCGTGACATACGGCGGGAGATGTGAAGGACGTGGGCGCCGGCTGCTTCGAGCGGCAGCGCAGCGTCAGTCGAGCACCAAGTTTCCTTGGGCTACAAGGCGGTTCGCTGCACTGATGCTGGTCACCGACGACATAAACCTCGCTCCACCTTGGTGTTGCAGGAACTTCAGACTTCAGGAAACGGCCGGTTCGTTGAAGAGCGTCTATAATCTCGTTGACTGCGGTGTCGGCAGGGACGCTGAACGAAAAGCTCATACCTTTGGTTGGTAGCACCGGAGAGCGGCGGAGACGTCATGGTTGGAAAAAGAGGAACGCCATGGACCACGAACGAACCTCGTTTCGGGGGCACAACAGCGAGGCGAACGTGGACCGGCTGGAGTCAACAATGATAAGAACAGAATCCGATAAGCGAACGCCAGCAAGAAGGGGAATAAAAGGGATAAGAAAAACATTGTATTGAATAAAATGCTAAGTATTCAACAAAGTCTGGAATATGTTTTCATGACTAGACCCTGACATAAATTTTGTTAGAGAAGTCTAAGATTTATTACGAAAGGCTGTGTGAACGCTTGGAGCACGATTCCACCGATGTCCATTGCCCCGTCCCAAATGGCCCATGCCATTTCCATTGAGTGTCAAATCTCCGTTTTCAAAATCCCCATATCGTTTGCCTTGCGTTTTCTTAATTTTTCTTGTTTTGTGAGAACCACTGCTTTGCAGTTCAATACCCAGTATTTCGCACATCTTCAGGCAGTCTTATCACCTTGATTCTTCCGCTCAAATAAATATTTGAATCCGTCTACTATTACGGCGTCCCTCCCTTTCTAAACTTTTAAAAGTTCAACCTCCACCTCTTGACTTCGATTTGAAAACGTTCACTGTGGAGAGTTCCTTAAAGCGATATTTCAACGAAATTTGAAATATACCCGTCAAGTTCAAAAATAGGCTGAATGTGATCCACAATATCCGTAAATGACAATCGCACGTTTGTATTTTGAGCTTGATGGCTGTATTTTTCGTTATAAACGGCCCACTCTATCAAGTGCTCGGAGAGCAGCCAGCGGAGAGCACTTCACATCCGGCGGAATTGTGACGTAGATTGTCTCGGGACGAGCAAAGCTGTGGCGAGGCTGACGCTAACAAGACGTCCTAACCGTTCCAGCTACCGAAGCGGCCGAAGCACGCCAGCGATCGAGCCACCGCAACTAACGCCGAGTCTGCTTTTGTACGAATTTTGAGTGACGGGTTAATTTTCTGTAATCTTGCAGAGGGACAATAGCGACGTCTTTGACCCACAAAAGAAAGTCCCGGTGAGAGGGGAGTTCCTTCTTCCCCCCTTCTCTCGTGGTGGCGAGAGGCGAGACAGGCATCGTCACTACTTGTCGAGGTTCCTAGTCGGGAATTACAAACGAGGCTTTAGTGACATCCAGCAGGTGCTCCTTGCTAATCGTTTAATTCGTTTAAAATTCCCTTTCGTGTCTTTAACAAGAAATTGGTGCGCCTGATCTTATGCTGCTCTCTTGAACACGAATGGACCAAAAATTAAGCGTGGAAATTTCGTTCTTGTATCTCTTTAAATGGACCCTGAAAAAAATGTTTTCTTAAAAGTTCGGTTTGCACATGCGTGTCAAGAAATTATTTTTACGTGAAAGAATATTTCAGTGCAATATTGATGGTGCGAGATTTTTTTAAAATTTGCGCACAAAGTCCATGACGGCACGGAATGGTCATACACTCTCTCCACCTAAACGCGATGGCCAACCCGATCCACCGCTTTTCCACACGCACGAAATTCCGAGAAAGAAAGAAAGTGGAAAGGAGGTGACTACCGACTAATTCGCGTATCGCGTCGTCAATTTTGGTGCAAAACTTTTTTCGTTCGCTTTAAAATATTTTTTTGACACGCGTGTCCCACCAAAACTGTTCAAAAAAATTTTTTCAGGGGTTCTTTAAAAATGCAGTGAACTGCTTTAAAAACATTTTTTGGTGTGATATTGCGCAATACGTGACAGTTAACAGCTATATCCAGTTTCAGATTACCACACCACCCATTGATCTCACTGCAATAAAACAATTTCGAACTCTATTCCCTTGCGTTCTATTTTTCTTTATGGACCAATAAAGGTTACGACCGTTATCATTAAACCTAGGTTTGGGCACGTTGTACATTGAATTTTGACAAATACGCTATATGTTAAAGGTGCAAAAGGCGTAATACTAAAATCTCGCTTCGAAATTAGCGAACTACAGTTTTCCTTGCCTTTCTCCGGACGCAGAGTGACTTGTCCACCTGACTCCGTCCGATGGACGGATGGATCAAACGGGTGGTAGCTTATGCCACCTAACCGCGGCGGTTCGAGATTCGTCTCCATCGCGCACCCCTCGGCGGCATCACGCGTCGTAAGGTCCATCGAGTTCACGCAGACGATCGCGTTGGACGACGCTGGCTGCGAACGGGAGGCAACGCGACGTAGCGCAGCGGAGCCCAGCGCGGGTCGGCGTAGCTAAGGACGGAAAAGCAAACCGCACACTCCGCACACCGACGACGGTGGCTTTCCCAGAAGCCCTCGCGCGAACGCCCCACTCGGGAACCGGTGTCGGGTGTGTCGGCGCCAGCCGGAGTGACGCGCATTTCTGGGATCTGAACCTGCCTTCTTGCCGTCTGGTGTGACGTTTATCGTGTTCCTGTGTTGGCGTGCATATTTAACGTTCGTGCGATCCACTGGGCGAGTGTGTGCTTGGACGGGGACTGCTCCGAGGACGCGCTACCCCCGAGACGTTTCGTAGACCTAACGCTCAGGACTCAGATACACGTTATGCCGGCAAGAGCTGCAAGTTAGAAGACGCGCGGAAGGTGGAGTTAAATAAAATCAAGAGTGACCTAATGCGTGTGCTATATATGACCATGTGCTAGTCGTTGGCACCAGCAGCCGTTCCCGTTCGAAACAATGAGCGCAGTCGAATCCACGGGAACGGCCAACCCAGTGAAACATCAGCTATTTGGCCCGTCCAGAAATGTTCCACTGGGGTGTCTCAGTTTGTAAATGATAGTAGTGGTATGCGATGAAAATGGAAATGAATCCTGGATTGTTTGAATGGGCTCCGTAAAATGTGCTAGAATTGCGAATGCGTACACTGTGTAACTTAGGCATCGTACGCCGTCTTTGGTGTCAGTTTCCTGAGTCAGTGTGAAAGCGTACTATGACTTTAGCACACTGACCGTCTCCCAGAAACTAATTGCTGTGGAATATCGAGTGGATCGCGTCCATCGAAATGTCCCGGCAGATTCACCGGTGTCGAGTTGGCACGACTCCGGCGAACCTGCCAAGGGGCTAGCTTCGACAGACGCGATATTGTGATTTTTTTCTGTTGACATTTTTGTGACGTTAGGAGAAAATAAATGCTGGTGTGTCTTCGTTATCCCCACCATTTTATTGTTTTACAACTGCTATCCACTGCCCAAAATTGCTATTTCGAAGCATGACCACACGACACGGACGAACAACGCATACCGATCGCATGATTTGTACCGACCAGGAAATGGGAATACGCTGCGCGTGACGATGCGGCTGCCACGTCGTTTTGCGCTGGATCGCGTTGCATTCGTCGACCAAAATATTTATTTCTAACGGCGTCAGATTGTGAATCTCCATCACGTGCACGCGCACTCTGGATAAAACGGAGTTCGTCCGCGGTAGCGGCAGATTGGGACTATACTTTATTTCACCTTATGATGTACCGCAGGAAACGCTACAAATACGAGCTCCCGGCTCTAAAGCACATCTCGGCGGCACGAGCTCTCGTGCAGGGAGGAGAAGCTGTCAATGCTATGAGCTCGCGCTTCTAGGCTTCGCTGCGGTACAACATAAGGTGAAAGCGGAGTATAGCTGGGGTCCGGAATAACTCCGCTGATCCGTACCGCGCGCGCTCCTTTGTTGACAGCCAGCTTTACTCGGGAAATTAGCCCTGAGAAAGGCGTCTCCGTGACCTTTGAACACTTTTAAGAGTGAACTAGGCCACGCACGAGTGCAATTTTTAGGATTTTGAGATGCTTTTATGGTGAATGGTGATAATGAATGGTGATAACGCGTAGATAGCGTTATCACTATTCCACTCTCGACCTCAACATACTAGGCAAGAATGTGATAATCGCCCCTAAAAGTCGTCGAAGGTTGTCGAGGTCCTTTAGTGTTCGATTGTTCTGCCAATTTTTTTAAATTAAAGTTTTTGCTTTTTTAGGGTAACTATAGCTGTGTTGGTAACTGCGTTTAGTCCTCGTTCCGTAACAAGACTTGGGGGAAGAGCCGGGGAATTGATAAGGGGATGGAGGCAAGGGGGGTTCTGAACTTCTGAAAGCCTGGGATTTCGGGGACGGGGGAGATAACACGGGGAATTTGCAGCGAGGATGTTGACACAGGTGTTTTGGGTTTGGGTTATTTCGTGTACCACCCGTGTGACCGTGCGCAAACTCGGTGGAAGCCGTGTAGGAGAGTAGTATATACAAGATGATTGAATGAAATCTTTCAGATGCGTTTGAGACGTGCATGTTTGTCCCCTTGTCTTCCGTTCATCTTCGATTTAAAATCATGTGAAATGATCGAAGAAAGGGTAAAACACAGGCGAGCTGGTGAAGAACTTTCATAGTAACCGGGGACACGGAAAGATAAAAAACGGACAAAACAACACTAAGTGTAAAACACAGTTTCAGGTTTATTTGGACAACGAACGCTCTTATATATACGTAAAGACCATCACCACCAAGCAAGAAACGCCTCCTATTGGTCACCTCAACTAGGTCACCGGAAGCCGGACACTCAGACAGATCCGAATGACTCTATGCTGCCCCTCTTCTGTCGTCGCATGCTGGCTGGTCGGAGTGGTGTTCCTTTTTGGTGGTGAGAGTCTTGATGTATAGACCTTTTTGCGTACTCTCGTCCCCAGCCACCTTATAGGCGTATCCGGTAGTAGGGCGACGAAAAAATAATCCAACGTTTCAACCTGCAAATAGTAAAAAAATAAAGGGGAGGCAAAACGAGAAAGTGTGACGGTTACGCTGATATCCTAAATGCCCTCTATTGGCGTGGCAAAGGCAAAACAATGTTTTCGCCCATACTGGAAGTGACGTCAATTCAAGATGGTGGCGCACTTGCAGAAAGATCTGCGCTTAGGCCTTCGTTGTTCAAAAACAAAAGTTTTAGTGAGACGGAGTATTCTCACTAAAACGCGCATTACAGCCGAAGCCACAGGGGAGAGAGCGGGCCCAAACCTTTTCAAGAGAAGGGAAAGGAGGAACATCATGCGAGGCTGGGATTGTCAGCCTTCCTCTCCTGGACGGTCCCCGTTTCCTTCCCTCTGAACAGGTTGGGCGACCCACACTCCCCTGTAGCCTTGGCTGTATTGCACGGTTTTAGTGAGGCGGAATACAGAAGCTTTTGTTTGAGACTTCTTCGTTTGTCCGGTTTTTATCGTTCCGTGTCAACGGACACTTTAAAAGATGTGTTAGGCAATCAATCTGATTTTTGAACTTTGATTATTAGGCCGCTACCAAACGGTAGCAGCCTTTCAAAAATTCAGCTAGAAGCTCTTTGGAGCGCCCCTCCCCACGGTAGTCTTTAGTAAAAGGCGAAAGGCTATCTCGTAGTGTTGAGGAGGGGCAAGAGCGATACCTGCCAATGGACGGAAAAGAAGATGCCAGTCGGCACGGGGTGTTGGAACTCCGCAGTGGCGGTCCCTTAATACCTTACGTTTATTACTTTCATTGATCATAAAAAGCACTGAATGACATATTCCTGCCTTGAATAACGGGCTTAAACACTATCTCTTAGGTGTAATTTATTTGTGTGCGATTCCCCTTAATTCTACATGGCTTTTAGTGATAGCGTAGAAGGATGAAGTTACGTCTTCATTATGATCATCGTTGAGGCTTCGCCGCTTCGCATAGTACGACTTTGCCGCGAAGGCCGACTGCCAGTGTCAGTTGTTCCTCCAGGGGGTCACGGGCGCCAGTGAGTCTGTACGATTATGCGAGATTAGATGTAAAGGCCGGTTCAGACACTTGCGTTTGAGTGCGTTTGACTGCGTTGCGGCGAGAACCGAAAGCGAGTCACCGGCACATCTGTTCTTCGTATGAAGCGTGGAATTCAATTTAAGGAATCTTCTTGGCACGCGATATAAGCAACAGGGATGTCCTGGTGTCTCGCTTCCGCAACGCAGTCAAACGCAGTCAAACGCAACTGTGTGAACCGGGCTTAACTCTTGTAACTGGAGAAGTCGAGAACTCGCTTGAGGTTCGAGTTTTATCAGGGTGGACTTTTTCGAACTTCGTTCTCAAAGTTAGACAAAACGTTCGACTTAAGTTCGACAAATACGCGCATGCGCGAAACTCGAGAATCAGCGCTGACGACACCACGTGAAAGAGGAGTGAAATATTTTTTGGGAATATGAAAGCACGAGATGATTTTTAACGGAACCCCTAACCCAAACCTTTGCTAGTCCGTCCGTTCTTCCGTCCGTGCTTTCACCGCTCACTTTGGCGGGGTGACGGACGTCACGTGACATGGTGTCTGGTGACTTATATGCCTATTTAGTCTACTCACTAAATTCAACTGGAAAGCTGGCCCGGCTTGCTAGAACAGCGCCTCAGCTGAGACTGGGTGAAAGAAATCACTGCAAAGGCTGGGGCGCGCGAGCGTCTTGAGACGCAACTTGAGTCCCGCTCATCTCGTGCGCTGGCTTTGGCAGTGCTTTCTTTCACCCAGTCTCAGCTGAGACGCTGCTTCTAGCAAGCCGGCCCTGGTGTCACGTACCAATACACCAAGTCAGTTTCCGCGACAAATTTAGCGGAGAAGTTGATGTCGCGTGACTTCGCTTCACGAGACCTGTTGGCGAGGAGATCGAACCATAGCGGCCCTCTGACCCGTTTGTTGTCCCCACACCTCGGTGCTTAGCCAAAACAAGGACTGTTGACATGCCCATAGTCCTTGTGGATGATTACGCCTTAACGTAAAAATACTAACAATAAACGAAGTGAAGTTTATTGTTAGTGCCGGATCTCTCCCGAAATCGGTAGTCAGAGAATGCAAGCTTGACCCACTTCGGCTTTTGTGCTGAGCTGGGCATATGCACCGTACACGCTGCATTGTTTATGTAGGCCGCAGTGGTAACAAAAGAGCCCCTCCTCCCCTCAGGCCACTGGAGAACACAAACTCCAGCCGAACGCTGACGCGGCGTTCGGTTAATTCAGCCGAGAGCTGAGTCATTGTTATTTGTTGTCCCCATCCGTGTAGTTCTAAAATTAGCCGCCTGGGGTGCCACGGTCTGATCTCCTCCCCAATACACCAACTGACCCCTGTAGATAGTGACGTCACAACATGGCGCCGTGCTCCTAACAAGCCGTTGCTAAAGTCACTGGATCCTGGGAAAGTAACGCCAAGCTCCCCGTGTGGTCGCCATCTTGGTCCGTGAAATGAGCAATTTCTCCTTGACCTCCCCGTTCTTGGTGAGCCGATCTAGATTCGCTGGTGACGGGTAGCTTTATGGAGTCGTTTTTTGTATACCGAGATTTGTGCTAACCACACACCGGCGAAACAAGCGTTCACCTTCGTACCACCACCAGATGTTGTGTCGGTGCTTGGAGGCACTGAAAAATAAGTTTACTGTCTTGAAATACGCTAGAAGAACAATATAATTGTAAGAGATCCATGGAGATGGCCATGATCAATAAGTTGATCGCATACAAAGTGCCAAAGACACTTAAATTGGCGAGGAACGCTTCCAGTACGATGGTGCTCCATGGTGATCTTGGCGCGATTGGTTTAGAACGACACCCTGGAAGCTTCGAAGATTTAAATGGACCAAGATGGCAATTTCCATGGCAACGTCCAATAGCCTTGCGAGGTTTGGGTTGTCTGTATGTTAGTATCCATTTGTGTCCGGCTAGCAGGTAGAGAAGGCAATGGCGCTACTTTCCCAGGATCCAGTGACTTTAGCCGTTGCTACTGCCGCTGTTATTGCAAATACATGGGGGCTTGACGTGAGGCTAAAACATGTGTAAGTGAATAATTGTTTTTTTTTAGCGTTTTGTCTTCTAATTAGTTAACAACGAAGACATTTTCTATCGTCTCAGTGGCATAAAGGAATGATAAAGGCCTATAATAAAGTTTCACAGCCGGTTTTGCCTTGTTTATAGGGAGTATTCAGTGGACGCCATAATTGACGGCGATGTTTGGCGCTTATGCTTAGAACGAGCTCACATTAATAGCCTGCTAGGACCGGCAATCTTGATGGTGCGGAATGCACGTTGCCAAAGAACTGCGGAAGCGCAGAGTCAGCACTCGCTCTGCAGCCGTGCACACGCATATTGTCGCCCACAAGATGGCTTGCAGGTTCAGTGTTTTGTTTGTTGTTGTTTTTTCTGAGGGAGTACGCGACTCGTTAAATTTAAGTTGGTGACGAGCGACAAAACATCTATTGCAGTCAGAGGTTTTTTTGCGCGACACAAGGGACAAAACACAAGCGAGTAGACACGGACAAGCGCAACTTTCAACTAGTTTATTCGTGCTCGATCGACCACGAACATCCAGAAAGAGCATGCGCAGCACGCTACACATAAGAAAAAAGAAGAAAACAGAAAACAGATAGAAAAGTCACCCACCAAGACACTTTCCATGATAGTCATTATCAAACCAGCAACCCGGATAAAAACTGTACTTCACTTTCAAACAAAGAAACCGAGGTGTCGCTGACACAGTCACGTCCCTTCTTTATATAAAAAGCTTCCATCAATTCTCTGGCTGTGCTATCTTTGCTTTTACCTAAGATCCTGATCCCTTGAAATCGCGCCTCACACCCACAGTCGGCACAGTGAGTTGGCAAATGTGCATTGCCTTTATTCTTGATTGATAATTCATGTTCCCGTGCGCGGTCATTAACACAGCGTCCAGTTTGACCAATATATACTTTCCCACACGAAAGCGGAATCTCGTAAACCACCGCTGTGGCACAATCCACAAACGGTCGGGCGTGCTTTTTGTTGCAGCCACTCGTCTTCTCTCTTCCCGAGGAAATCCTCGGACAAAGGCCCGCAAGCTTGCGTGGCGCAGAGAACACGAAAGGTACATTGTACCTATTCGCTACCTTCTTGAGGTTGTGGGACACTTTATGTATGTACGGCACCACTTCTGGTCTGCACTTCCTTTGTGGCGGATCTGGCCGCGTCCTCTGCTTTTCCTTGGTCTTCTGGAGCAAAGTCTCAGCAACCGCCGCAATGACCGAGCAGGGGAAACCGGCAGACTTCAGCCTGGCTACCTGATCATTAAAGCTTCTGTGCATAGAGTGTGGGCACGACTTCCTGAGGGCGGACCCTAAGCAAAGGGAAGCTATGGCTCTCTTAACGGTCTTAAACAGTATCCTGAAGACTGCCGTGGTGAAGGACAAGGGTGCCACTGGTGCGGGACTCCTGGTTTTGGGAGAAGACGTGCAAATACCGGAGAACGTGTCACAAGTCCTACAGAAGGGACCAAAATATTGTCTTGAACCTAGCATGGCTGCGCATGATTTGCTGGCGTTGAACCGACGAGTTGCTAGGAAAGCGCCTACTGAACAACACGATAGTTGCCTGCTTGCGGGTGTCGACGTACTCACACGGACTGTCAGCAGGGACGTCACCCGGGGTTCAAGGGACTCCTTTGTGAAGGTTGTGGACTTCTTTAAAGAAAACGATCTGCGTCTCCTTCAAGCGGATAAAGAGGGTGGATTTGTGGCGATGACTGCCGGTACGTTCAGCGAGAAGGCCCGTCTAGCGGTGGAAAAGAACTTTAAGGCTGTCAAGCCTAGTGCTTGCCGCGTCAAGTCGAGAGCAGTGGGTATGTGCAAAGACCTTGAACTTACGAAACTAGCTAAAACCATTGGTGACTGTAAAGGTAACGCCTTGTCTGTGTTCTTTTCGGCAAAAACGCACAAAGTGGACGTGCCTTTCAGGACCATTGTCAGCGAGAAAGGGTCGTGGCAGTTATTGTTAAGCCGGTTTCTCTTGAAGCAGTTGGGGGGCCTGAAAATTAAGGATCCCTTTGCAGCTTCAAATGCGGAAGACGTAACGTCTTACTTAAAACAAACGAGTCCCGTCGGGTACATGTTTTCTGTTGACGTTGAGGATCTGTTTTATTCAGTACCTCAGGGGCAGCTATGTGTGTCCGTCCGAGATTGTATAGACGATAACGGAGTAGTGGCTTTTCAAAACTCGACGGGTGTGTCCGTGGATAACTTCCTGTCTTTGCTAGAGTTTTACCTCAGTTCCACCTTTATTTCTTTTGAAGATAAACCTTACATACAACGCCAGGGCATTTGCATAGGGTCCTGTGTGGCCCCAGTGCTTTGTAACATTTTTTTGGCGCACGTTGATCGAAACTTAGCCAACCACTTTGTCGATGGCGGTGTCTTGAAGGTTTTTAGATACGTTGACGATTTTTTAATCCTTTTAAAAAAACAACACCTGCTTAGTTATGACGACTCTGTAGATGAGATTTTAACCGCTTTTAGTAATCATGGGTTGGGCCTGTCCTTTACACATGAGCTTCCGACCCATGACTCACTCCAGTTCCTGGATATAAAACTGATGTTAAAAAGTAATCATTTATGCTGGTCTTATAACCCTCGAGTACAGAAGGGGCTGCTGCCGTATGACTCGGCTCACTCGAAAACCGTTAAGCGAGCCATCGCTTCCCTTTGCTTAGGGTCCGCCCTCAGGAAGTCGTGCCCACACTCTATGCACAGAAGCTTTAATGATCAGGTAGCCAGGCTGAAGTCTGCCGGTTTCCCCTGCTCGGTCATTGCGGCGGTTGCTGAGACTTTGCTCCAGAAGACCAAGGAAAAGCAGAGGACGCGGCCAGATCCGCCACAAAGGAAGTGCAGACCAGAAGTGGTGCCGTACATACATAAAGTGTCCCACAACCTCAAGAAGGTAGCGAATAGGTACAATGTACCTTTCGTGTTCTCTGCGCCACGCAAGCTTGCGGGCCTTTGTCCGAGGATTTCCTCGGGAAGAGAGAAGACGAGTGGCTGCAACAAAAGCACGCCCGACCGTTTGTGGATTGTGCCACAGCGGTGGTTTACGAGATTCCGCTTTCGTGTGGGAAAGTATATATTGGTCAAACTGGACGCTGTGTTAATGACCGCGCACGGGAACATGAATTATCAATCAAGAATAAAGGCAATGCACATTTGCCAACTCACTGTGCCGACTGTGGGTGTGAGGCGCGATTTCAAGGGATCAGGATCTTAGGTAAAAGCAAAGATAGCACAGCCAGAGAATTGATGGAAGCTTTTTATATAAAGAAGGGACATGACTGTGTCAGCGACACCTCGGTTTCTTTGTTTGAAAGTGAAGTACAGTTTTTATCCGGGTTGCTGGTTTGATAATGACTATCATGGAAAGTGTCTTGGTGGGTGACTTTTCTATCTGTTTTCTGTTTTCTTCTTTTTCTTATGTGTAGCGTGCTGCGCATGCTCTTTCTGGATGTTCGTGGTCGATCGAGCACGAATAAACTAGTTGAAAGTTGCGCTTGTCCGTGTCTACTCGCTTGTGTTTTGTCCCTTGTGTCGCGCAAAAAACCTCTGACTGCATCATGAACCAACTAGGCCAACAACAAGTTTTAATTGAAAACATCTATTCCCGGGGTCAAGTTTCTTCGGGATTTTGGAAGGAGTGTGTGCCCCTGCACATATTTGATAGAGTGCGCGAGCGCCGTACCCCTGCCCGTGGAGGCTTGCGCATTATTTGAGAATGGTGAAAATACTGAAGCCGAATCACGTACGACCACGACGACGTGAAGTCTATCAACGTTGTAGTGAAGGCCAGCACACGTGTCATGCAGTTCTGACGGCGCACAAGCAATTGCTTCAGTGCATATCTGTGCGATCAAACGAACTGCCCGTAACAGGTATATGACTTACCTTTTGTCTTTATCGAAGTCTTTAGCTTTTTTGGTTCTTACCGAAAAGGAAAGATTCAACAGGATGCCTTACCTAATGTCTTCATGGTATGTGACTTACCTGATGTCTTTATCCAAGTCTTTAGCTTTTGGGGTCTTACCGAAAGGGAAAGAATCAGCAGGATGCCTTACCTGATGTCTTTATGGTATATATGACTTACCTGATGTCTTTATCTAAGTCTTTAGCTTTTTGGGGTCTTACCGAAAAGGAAAGAATCAGCAGGATGTCAGTTTCATGTTTACAAGCAGGTACAAATCCCACACCCATATTGCGAGCCTGAAAATAGTTGGGGCTACAGTCCACGCTGTGAAGGTGGTTGGTCAGCGGAGCTGTGGTTTCACCTGCAACGATTGTCTACTGCACTATAAGAAATGCCGCCGCCGGTCGCAGCACGCCGCCGCTGGTCGTATTGCCGTTTCTTTTCCTTTGCCGCTCCTAGTATTCACGCTGCTCCTCGGGAGTCCTCACTATGCGTGGCCCATTCATCGCGGTGCCGCAGCAACAATCAAATCAGTTGCTATTAGCCCCGAGAAGTTCGCGTGGCGCCCCCTCACGGCGAACCGGGGTGACGTCACGGCGAGGAGAGAATTTTTCCCCGACTCGCCCCGCTCGCCCTGTGGAGGCTGTGGCGACGCTAGCTGTCGGCGCGCTCGTTTCTACTTAATTTCGTTTGGCGTGTTTTTCGTAGGAAGTGTAAATTTTTATATGTGGATTTATTGAGGTATGGCCTGTAGCTGCAGGCGAAACTTCAACCAACATTTTAAGCCTGGTTGACAGGGCAGGCAACGCATGAATCACAGCTGGTATATAAAAATAAAGAAATATGGCCACAATTGCAGGAGCATCACTATAGATTTACATCTCACAATAAATGCTGCTGATGGTGTGAATGAATTGGCAGGTTATGTATACTATTTTTTTTGTATCTCTGTTTTTAAACAAGATCGCCGAAGCAGAAAAGCTGCATGCTGCTCGAGCAACATGCTAAATACAGTCTGGGCCATGGGGAGAGAATCACAAGTAAGACAGCCCAAATGCAAGGGCAAAGTAAAAAAAAAAACAAAAAGGAACATTTATTATATACATTGCTTGCATTTGACCTTTGCTGGATTCGGATAGTATTTCAATGGACTACACGGGTGGTATCTGTGGACTTTTTTATATCAACCCTCAAGTAATGTATAACAAACGTAAGCGAAGTTGTCTAGCTCGTTATTAGTCTCTTAAGCCCTAAAATTGAGATTTTACTTAAATCGAATTGTCCTGAAGCTAAAATACCAGAAGTTTTTCTCACGCAGACTGTCACCCTTCACAGGTTCCACATTTTCTGCTACTAGTGCTGCATCTACCACTGGACAGACGTTCGAATGCTTGCTTTTACGCCTGTTTTCCTCTGTTGTCAGAGAGTCCAGCTGTAGGGAGTTTGGAGGTGAGGAAGCTTTTGGGGACCTGCAGCAGTGTCTCTTTTAATTGGAAATAAATGACAATTCAAACTAAACGGTGTATTTTCCGAATACCCAAGGCTGGAATAAAGAATGTCAGGAAAAAGTATAAACATTCCAAATTACAGTACTATTGCTGTGCATATTTTGGGCAGTTCAATACATATCATACAGGCAACTGGGGGCAATTCGGCCATTTTTGCTGCTACCATACAAACTAATTTCCAGTAATTGTGCATCTTCTAAGAAATATGCTTGCATAGGTGTATAAACTATATAATTAATTCACGAAGAAGCTACATTTATGTAAAACAACCCTGTTCCACGAGCACTTCAAAGATCATCAGACGCAGGGCCTTTAAAACATCTGCGAACCAGCGCATGCAGAGTGGCAGCGCAGAGTCGGGGTCGCGAGCTAATTTGCCGACCACCCAAAGGCCCATGATATAAATGCCACTTCAAATGCCTTGAAAGCGGGATGTAACATCGTCCTAAATCATGAACATGCAAGGAACAGAATTCAAGCGTCTGAAACACTTCACCGACCCCTCGCAAGATTGCCTTGTGTCGTGTGGACGGACGGGGAGGTTCATCGGCGGAATCACCTCCGCCGATAGCTTTCGGGATTTGTAACCCCATTTTAAAGGTAAAAGGGACAAGCAGGCTTATAAAATGTACGGAAGCACGTCAATATCGGCCTAACTCAACGTATTGTACACCGGGTAAACGAGGTCCCGCTCCTCGAAGAGCTTGCGGCACACAACGCCAAACCAGGAAACCGGTGCTGGGAAGCGAGCCGATGCGAGATCGCGGAGCGGAGTCCTCTGCCTGACGTCACGGTACACCTCACCCAATCAGGGCGCGGCGACCGCAGCGACGCTTGTGTTCGCTCTCGGGGCTAATACTCCGTTTCACCTCACGTCCAAGCGCAGCGGATGTTACAAGCCATCAGAGCCAATCCAAAGCCTTGCAGAGTGTCACGTGACCTTAAAGAGGCGGCACCGCGACGCGCGGAAAGCGGATCACATGCTACGTCCACAGAACGGGATTGGCTAAGATAGCTCGTAGTATCCGCTGCGTCGGACTGTAGGTGCCGCGTAGCCCGGCAACGCCGAGAATCTCAGTAGGAGGTCGTTTCGACTCTGTCGTTTTGCTATCACTGCTTGGTACTCGGAGGCAGCATAGAATCAAACATCGTTTCCAGGAATTATTTTTATGCTCCCGCCGTGTCATTCCTACGCACTGACCAGAAGACGGTTTTTTTCTACCGAAAAACCGGTTTGCTTTCATATGTGACGCCGATGTTACGCAGCAGTGCAGACAAGTTATGGTGGTCCGCGTGCTGAACGACGAAAACGACCTCTTTTCGTCAGCCATTTTGCCTGACCAGTGCGCCCCCTATAGTATGCTGGAGTTGCGAATAGGCGGGTTCTTCTTCTATGGTTGGAAGGCTAGTGACGTCACTCCCCATGTCGCAAGCGGCCTTCACCTCGGCAGCTTGCACAACAGTCATCTCTACCGGGAAACGTATGCGGTGAGCGCAATGTGCTTCGCATTGTTATCGGGACCGCCTTATCGTCGGTTTTCTGGTTAGAATGCTTGTTTTGTGCTTGTTCTTTATTGAAACGAATGCTGTGCTGTATGTTGTATGCGTGGTGCTAGCACTTTTTGCTTCTATCGCTGAGGGTTTTTTTTTTCGAAAGGACGCCGTCACGAACAAAATTTACCATTGAGTCATATACAGCTTAGCTGTAAAAATTAACGAACACAGCTCATGCTGGCGTGACACGCCATACTTCAAAAGTGCAGCCAGCGAGTGACCGGTCATTCAAAGAAAGCTTCATGTCCTCAGCAAATAGCAACAACTAAAAATCCTTGACGCGCAGCACAATATCATTAATAAATATAATCATCAATAGTAGTACTTAAAAAAAAATAGAAAGAATAAAAACACGGAGGGCGCCCACAGACAGCCACATTAAAAGGTACTCCAACGATTTCCTTTGTGGTCGCTGCTTTGCCTCAAAATTGGCTCAACACACCGATAGACAGGGCTGTACCTACTACCAGTCGCCCAAGTATTCTTTGAAAAAAAAAATGAAAGACGTTTACAGCTACTTCTAATACCGAATTAGAGCGCAGCTCTTGAGGAGGAGGCGAGGGTACGGAGGGGAGGGTATGCCTCTCCTTCCCTTCCTCCCCTCCCGTCCACCTCTCCTGCTCCTCTCCCTTTTAGCAGAAAAATTTCCCCGCTAAATTCAGCAGAAAATGTACCCCCCTTAATATAGAGGAAACATTTTTCCGCTAAATTTAGCAGGGCATTTTTTCCGCCAAATGTAGCGGGGAAATGTTTTCGCTAAAATTAGAAGGAATTCTTTCTGCTAAATATAGCGGGGAAATTTTGCCGCTAAATTTAGCGAGGAAACTTTTCCGTTAAATCCTCCTCCTCCCTCGCGACCCTCGTGACGTCACACGTGACGTCACATGGGACGTCAGTATGGGAAATGTCCCATAATGCAACGCGCGGTTGCGCCGACGGCAACGTCGACGCCGCTCAAGCCGGAAACAAACGCCTAAAAAATGCGCTCTAAAAAAAAAAAAAAAGTCGCGATGAGTTTGAATTTTTGAATTTCGTTCTCATCGTGTTTCTCAAACCGAAAACCCCTACTGGCCACACTAAAGTGTGGCGACAGAAATGGTTCGAAGTGGGTAGTAAACCACGTTCCCAACTGATTACAAGCCGTTTGATGGTGGGAAAAAGAATGCCTGGAAGCTCATTCATTGAGAAGCACGAAAAAACGCTTGATTTACTCTGACTAAGACTACCTGCGCGACCTGAAATTCTTTATTATTTGTGACGTGACACCACTGCAGAGCGCGCGGAAATTTGAATGTCGGTTTGGGCGTCATCTTCATTTACGGTTTTCTCAATAGCTATTCTGAATTTCGGGTCAAAAATAGCATACCGTGAAGGACGGGAGCTCAGAAAATGCAATTTGTTTGGGTAGCTCGAAAAACGGCCGGAGTACCCTTTTAACCACATACCACAGCCACAATCTTTGAAGAGTGTGGTTGACTCTCAACTTCCTCCGTGATTTAATTTTTTTTCTATTCTAAGTGTTCATAATTGCAACACGCTAGTTTTAGCCAATAGTGGTTTCAAGTTAGACCCATGGGGCACTCCAAACCAAAGAACAGAAGCATAAGAACAACTATTCTAAATTAGGAAACTACTCTTAAGATCGGTGAGATTAAACCAACTGATGAGTGTCGGAGAAACTCCGTAAATAGAGTGCTTCTGCAGAAGCAACTCGTACTTTACTCTGTCAACTGTGCCAGCTTGACCCCGAGCGAAGACAAACACAAAAGAGTAGTAATGGAAATAACGGAGGGTTGTTCCACGGAACGGCCTATTAAGAAACCATGCCGAAATTCGTTTAGCTTGTGGCGAAAATAGTAAGATCTTGAAAATCTTAGAATAGGTACATAATAAAGATACCGGTGATGACTTCATAACTGTAGTGTACGGGCTTTGATTTATTCTATAGTCGGTCACAAGGTAAAAATGCACTATTCTTAACCTGTGTATAGTTAATTCGTTGTATACAATGTGCAAAAAAATTAAACTCTTTTCTGAGAGCTTAGCTTCAAGCGTTCGAAGGTCTAGTGTACTAATCATTTCAATCACGCTATCAGTTCTTTGTATCGGTTGCAAAGAAAGCGAGCAGCAATCCTTTGTATTCTTTCGAGCTTAGATATGCCTTGTGACAGTGTGGGGTCAGATAGACAGGATGTACTCGAGGTAAGGCACGACCAAGGCTTTGTAAGCTGCAGTCTTAACTTGCATTTGGGGCTGAAAGCTTGGGTCGAATTCCCCAAAGGATCTGAAGAGCGATGGAACAAACGCTTTCTATGTGTTCATATCGCATGTAAGTTTTCAGCGATGGTAACTTCTATAGATATTTAACGGCGGATAGTTCTCAAATTCCTCCTCCAATAGAGTATGAACACTTCAAAACTGGTTTTCTAGTACATACCTCTAGAACAAAGAATTCCTTCATGTTCATAACTGTTTTCTAGTTCCCACACCAGCTTCAGATTTTTTTTTGTCATTCAGTTTTCATTGGTCGGCTACTGATTTCACGCTGGTGTACAAAACGCAGTCGCCCGCAGAAAGATTGAGTAATTTCTGTAACAACAACGCTTGTAATGTCGTTAATATATATCAAAACTAAAATTGGCCCTCAAACCGACCAATGGGACCCTCCCGATGTGACTGGAAGAGTATCAGTAGTTATCAATTTGAACTTACGGAAAGCGGTTGTCCCTACATTATCTAATGAAATCGACTAGCTTGCTGTCAATTTTAATCACTTAAAGTTTGTTTTGTGCAGAAGTCTGCTGCGAGCACTTTATCAAAAGCCTTGGCAAAGTCCTAGAATACTGCCTCTATCTATTCCCATGTCATCGATCGCAAGTGCAGTCATGACACGTTGTAAGTAGCTGCGTAACAGTGGATACTCCACGCCGACAACCATGCTCAAGGTGTCATGACAATTTGATTTCTTCTAAAAATTGGGTGAGATGTCGGCAGACGTGTTCTAATAATTGGCAAGTTGTCGACGTAAGTAATATTGGGGGATAGTTGGACACTCAAAAAGGCTTATATTGCCTAAATATGGGGATGACACGAGCATTTCTCCAATCGATGGGAAGCGTACATTTTGACAAAGATGCATTAAAAATGACGCATAAGTAATGTGATACCCAGTCAGCATAGCAACGTCAAAAAATAGTGGAGATGTTATCTGGTCCGTCTGACTTCGTGAGGTCGATGTAAATGGCAGGCTAAAAACTCCCTTCTGAATTACAATATCAGTCATTAATACAGTAAACCCGCAGGGTGAAAAACATGGTTCGACTGTTGTCGCAAATAACTGGAAGAACCTATTAAATGCATCAGCTTTAGCGTTTCAGGCAGAAATATCCAGAACTTACTTGGAGCCTCGCTAACTAAACATTGCAAAATTTCCCCTTATCGCTCTTAATTATCTTTGTGAGCTCATGACGAAATTTATTTATGGCGGCTTCTGGTTGCCGAGGTAACCGCCGGATTCTTTTTAACCTTCGCTTCATATGAATGATGATCTCTGGTAGTCCATGGATTGTCTCTATTTTTCTTAACCTTACTCAGAACCATAATGCTCAAAACGGATCCTTGACTGGCAGTCAAAACCCAATTTCTTAAACCTGGACCATAAAATCATTACATCCCCTTTAACAGTGAAGTCATCGTATTGCATTTCTAAATAATTTAGAATGCTCACAGCATCTGCTCTATTCAAAATTTTCACAATAATAGAAGCCTCATCTTTATCAGCACTCTAAAAACAAGCAACAAACATAGCAAACATAAGCTAATGATCAGATAACTCTCTCACGACATCGAGTCTTGTGCAACCAATCAGAGGGCTTATAAAACATAAGTCGAAAAGATTACTCGATGCTGCCCTCATCCTTGATTGTGCACCTACAATTTGCGTTAATTCACAACGAAATGCAATGTTCATAAGACGTTCGGAATGCTTGACATAATCAAAATCCAGTGATAGCAACTCTGTTTCGCCAACCCGGAAACGCTGTACAATATTCATACAAGTCGTCGAGAAACACGAGATCCGCGGGGTACTCCAATCCCAATAGTATTACCATAATATTCTAGTTGACAAAAAACACTTGCGTGGATTGGAAGGGCAGGTATCAAATTAACATTAATATTCTCCTTAATCACTATTGGACGCATTCACGTACGGCGTGCGAGCGGTGCATTCTGGATGCATCACCATCTTTGCGTCGTCTGTGACAGCAGACAGCCCCGGTCAGTTAGCAGCGCGAGTGCGGCGTCGTGCTGGTGGTCGGCTGCCACACCAAGACGCAGTCGAAAGAAAAGAAAAGGGAAAGCAAGGTTACGGACCTCTTGTTTTTAACTTTTGAGTGACGAACTGTGCGAAAAGAGTGCCGCTCTCCGCGAGAATGCGGATAACACATCAAAAAGAAAATACCGACGCAAACATTGACAAGTAAACATGTACCAAGCATGTTCAAGACACTTCATCTACGGTAAATGTCGGCACGGTTTGTTTTTGTCCTACATCATTCGGTTTAACCTGCCGCATCAGTGAGCTAGGCCTATACCCTGGCCTACACGCGGCCAACGTTAATTGATGAATCGCCGTTAGCTGTCAGCAACCCCGGCGACGAAAAGCTGCGGGATTGCTCCGAGGGAAGCCATGTGCTCAAGTGCTCAAGAACGGGGTTTGTTTCGATGCCACTCTTGCGGGCAGAAGCTCGCGTTTGTGTCGGCCTAGCCCGCTGACTCGAGTCAAGCGACATGTCGCACAAAAGCAAACTGTACCGACATTTCCCTGAGACGAGGTGCCTTGAACATGCCCGATGCTTGTCAAGACTTTTCCTGTTGATGCACGCGAGCCGTTCGCCTGACTGGTAACTTGATCGATTAACCTACCGATTAATCAATAAATGCTTTAATCACGATTAATTTTTCTACCGGATAATCGGTTATACATTTTGACAAACACTAAAGAAATCAACGCTTTCACCACGCAGACGTGGACAAGTACACCTGTATGAAGACAGACTTTAGGTGAAATTTTGACCTAAAGTAAACTGTAGGGGCGAAATTGTACTCCAACCAAGTAGAGAAGGTTATACAGAGTGTTTTTTTTTTAAGCTGTACAGATGTCCGTGAAAGCCAGCTTTCTGTGGTTTGTGTAGGTGAGTTATACCGCCGGGGGGCATAGGACAGATTTCCGTGAAAGCCAGCTTTCTGTGGTTTGTGTAGGTGAGTTATACCGCCGGGGGGCATAGAATAGGAGGCAAATCGTAACGTTCAGTCGGCTAATTAAGTAACATTTGTTATTTCACCTAATTAGTAAAAATAGACATATGGTTCCCATTTGAAACTTGCTGAGCGTCATCGAAAACCACTAAGTCAACTCTTTTTAGAAATATATACCGCAGGGGCAGCATTGTATGGCGTTCCTTAAAAATGCTCTATTTGGACGTGTTGCTAGGTGTTTCTTATCAGAGCGCATCCCTGCGGCCGCGGTCCTGTCTGTTTATGCTAGATCGCAAACTCAGCGATGAAGTTAACTCAATCGGTCGCTAATTGGCTGCCCTCTTGGTCACGTGATGTGACGTTGCGATTGAGTTTTTCCCTACGGATTTCGATGGAATTCGAGGTATGCTGGTGAAATTATAAACTTTGCGGTGACGTCAAAATGTCGTTACGATTCGGTTTGGCAATGGAGATAACTTTGTAGTCGTCAGGCAGCCGGAGTTGCCAAAGTCAGTGAAGATGGCGACGTTCACGCTCGCGGACGGGGCGAGCCAAAGCAAGCTTTCACGGACCATCGCTACGTTTTTTTATACGTTCGGTTCAAGGTTCATCAGGGACGTAATCGGGGAGTACTGCCCGACACTCGCTGCGCTGACAGTTGCTGCCGTGGAAGCTTTGGCGGCGTCGTGAGGGGCCCCATATGCTGACAGCCGAGCAGCAAGTGCCCTCAGCTTCTGCGTTGCTGGGGGCACCTTTTGGTGCGGTGGAGACATCACCGTGCATCGGTGCGCTGAGTCGCGTACTGTTGGATGCTTCAGAGGTGATAATCGACCACCTGGGGCTTTGGGAAAGGGTAAACAATGTATTGCATCCAAACCGAGAACGTCAAACATTAGATGAAGTAATCTGGGGAGATGTTTAACTGTGTGGCTGCGCTCGGCGAATGCTTTTAATAGTTACATAGCGAACCAATCAAGTGATGTAGATCTGCCTCAAGGTGAACCCGATGCTTGTGGTTATATCAATCTTAATTTCGAAAATTCTTTTTTTATGAGTCCGACAGATTAGTGTGAAGTGCTCGCGGTTTTAGAAACCTAAAACTCTACAATAGTCAAAACGTAAATGATTTCAATATCAGACCAATTAAGTATGTCGTAGATATTGTGACACCTGTGTTAACGTATATATTTAATCTATCGCTTTCTTCCGGTGTTTTTCCTAAAGCAATGCAGTGCGCTAAGGTGGTCACTTTGTATAAAGGTGACGATAAAAATATGTTTAAAAATTATAGACCTATTTCATTGTTATCCATTTTCTCAAAGGGTCTCCTCACGGGTGGCATCTTTTTTCAAATCAACTGCGTAAGCATTCTGGCTCTAATAGTATATTGTTAGAAGCATAGAGAAAAGAAAGGTGAAGAGTTAACTGTGGTTGCTGGTATCTGGACGATTAGAGTTCCACTGCCGTATCACAGTTAATTCTAAAGTTTCTGGTTCCCTGTATATGAAAAACTCATTGACATCAGAAGTCGAGATTCGAGTCTCGGTTCATAAACAATTTCACGGAGATTTGCTGACCCAGAAATTCTACTCTATGTGTGACAATTTTGTCGGGTATGACCAAGGTAATGCTGCAAATCTTCTTTTCCATGCTATACTCAAATTATGGCAGATGCAAAATGGTGCCTGGAGAGCATGTTTTATTGTGGATGGAAATTCTGCACCCCCATAAGGTGCAGCACGAGTGTGGTCAGTGAAGATGGCTGCTGGGCATGTGCAGCTGCTTGTTCCTCCACAGCCTGCAGACAAAGCACACGAAAAGGGTGAATGTACAAAGACATGCATTTTTAAACAGCATGTTAGAGAAATTACACAGAACAAGAGAATCCCAGTGGTGTGGTGAGCAGTGGTGTATGGCATACCACTGTTTTTACCCACTCTTATAACTCTCATGCAGTACCGGAAATAGCGAGAATGTGAGACTCTTGAAAGACATTTCGTTTATGCAAGCACCTTCCTAATCAAGGAAGTGCTCAGACCAACACACTCATGCTGTGGGTTTTCCAGTACAACATGCTGCTTTTGAGACAAGCAGCCCCCAGCAATGTGCATCTAGCTTGATCTAATTCACTCTGCAGTAAACAGGCTTGCTCCGTCAATAACATGAAAAAAAATAGGAAAAAACAAGCTGTTGGAAATCAGCCACTTTAAAACCCAACAGAAGGTCAGAAAATGAAAAGAAGGGAAAACACAAAAGTGCTGAATTCTCCTTCCTTTCTTCTACAACTGCCTGTCATAACTTATTTCAAGGACAAGCTAACTGTTGTTCCCATCAATGCTTTTGGTGCTGTGAGTGTCCAGCTCTTCCGCATTGCGTTGAGCAAGCAACAAAGGCTTGAGCACGAGCTGCTCTGGGTGTAACTGAATAGAGGAAGGATTAAGAAACTCGGCCTAAAATGACTCATTAGCGCCATATGACGCAGGTTTTCTTTCCACAGTTCACTAAACAGTGTTTGCCAGCCAATTTCGGGCCTTGACTGCACTTCTCTACAACTAGGGCATTCATCCTGCACTGTTGGGTGCCCAGCAGCATGTGCAATCGAACCAGCTGCTCCCGCTGAGTGGGCAAGAGGTCGTAAACAGTCCAGTTGAGGGCAGTTCAGACCCTCACCATCCAGGGTGGCAGTGTACAACTGCAGCGGAAAAAGATTAGCACAAGTGACCGATGACCGAAGCGGCAAAATCGCGACACGCGGCGCTATTGTTCCCGAGCGCGCCGATAGCGAGTGCCAGTCACGTTCCATGTCTCAACCTGGGGGTGGCCGGTAGAAAATTGAGGGATAAGATAGCTTTCAAAATGGCGGGCTTTAGGATGGGCTGCTTTCTGCCGGCCACCCCCGCGTGTCACAATTTTTGCCGCTTTGGTCGTCGGTCACTTGTGCTTATCTTTTCCGCTGCAGCTGTACCTGATGACTGGTGCACAGCTGACATGACACAGTTTCAGT
Source organism: Ixodes ricinus (assembly GCA_037355805.1). Classification (NCBI taxonomy): domain Eukaryota; kingdom Metazoa; phylum Arthropoda; class Arachnida; order Ixodida; family Ixodidae; genus Ixodes; species Ixodes ricinus. Next base: position 36,544 of record JAZHYW010025385.1, on the reverse strand, counting down.
AGCACGCATACGTGGTTTGCAGGTGATGTCATGTCAGTATAAAAGACACGGATTTTGGGCACTTTTAAGGGCGCCGTGGTGGTGGACACCACTTGGTACATGTCAGATGCGGGGCAGAGGCTGCTCATATTGCATTGCAACGCGCGTCTCCGAGGAAGCACGCCCGTGGCCGAATGGTTATCGAGCTTAGCTCCAACGCAAAGGGCCGAGGTATGATGCCTGGACGCACATGCACCTTTTTTGTTATTTCTGTCAATGTCGCGTTCTAGTAAATTCAAGAACCCTGTTGCTTGTTCGAACTCCGAATGTTCTACGCGCCGAACCTCCTACGCCGATTGTTTCAGAAGCCAACGTGTGTACATGAGGGTGGGATTGCCACCTGCCCGGTTTTTGACCGGCCCGGCCGGTTTTTTAGACAGCAGGCCGGTTGCCGGTCCGTAGGTAAGACCGAACGTCATTGGCCGGTTTTTTTTTTCTGACAGTTATTGAAGCGCGATTGCTTTTAGCTTATTTTTTGGCGTTTTAAGCGACAATTCAACAAATACGATAATAAATAATTGTCGACGAAAAACAAATGACCGCATCTCCACGTGGTGAATGATGTCGATTGGGGCGAAGCTCTGGTGGTGCTGATGATACTGATTTTATTGTTCATAGGTAGCGCTGATGGTGCTGATTTTTTTATCTAGCAGTGGCGTCATAGCGTGCCTGAGTGTGCCCGGCGTTGCGTTTGCCAGAACTTCTACTTCATTACTGCTTTATGGTCGGTGAAATGCAGAGCCAGTGGTTCTTCTAGCGGATCAGCATGGATCCGTAGAAGCCGTGGGAACGCATCTCCACCGCTTAAGTCAACGGTCCATGTCAGAAAGAGAATGTGTGGTATGGAACGTGGTTATATACGCATTTGAGCATTTGACCGCAGCGCCCTCTCGTCTATAAACGTTGAGCCAATGCATGCAAAGTTTAACGCGATTATATACGCATTTGACCGCAGCGCCCTCTCCTGTATAGACGTTGAGCGGCTACATGCAACGTTTCATCCATGAGAGAAACCCCAGTTCTTGAGTTACTACCACATCTCAGAGCCCCTACTCGTCCCGCAGTCGTGGCCGAGTGGTTTAGGCGATGGACTAGAAATCCATTGGGGTCTCCCCGCACAGGTTCGAATCCTGTCGACTGCGCAAACATTTTTTTTCTTTTTTATGTGAGCACGGACGCCGGACGGACAAACGGACAAGGCTAGACCCTAAGGAGCTTCGCCCCTGAAAGTCTAAAATTACACGAACACCGTGAGGACACGCGATTAGAGAAAGTACGCGGGCGAGCGCAGCAGGAGAACTCCCTGAGACGGTGAAAAGGAAGGGGGGGGAGAGAAATGCGGTTACTGATCTCAATGACAATTGCTGGATCGCTCTTCCCCGCTTGTTCGCTGCAGCGCGAGTTTAGCCACCGGACCGCCATCTTGCTCGGGTATGATTTGCGGTTTTGCTAGCCTTTTGCTGCGGTTCGCCAGCGTTCTTTCGTCATCTGTGTACCATGGAGACTTGCCGTTGTGAACACGTGGAGAATTTTACGAAAGCGCAGTGTCGTAGGAAAAAGGCATAACTTGTTGAAAGCAAGTTTCGCCGGTGTGGCGGCGGGTTCAAAGCTTTCTTGGCACGCCGAAGTGCCGTGTCTCTGTGCCTTCGCACGCTTGGATACCGACCAAGAATCGACGCCGTGTGAATGTGTTTTGCGAGTGCAATGTGCGTGAAGCTGTATGTGCCTCTGGATCGATCAGAGTCTTACTTTACTCTGACGACTGTATACGTGCGGCCCTCGCAGGTATATAGTCATCCGCTAGAGGTTGCTTCGGATTTGCTTTTTTGAGAGCGGCTTTTGGTTATGCGGGCAAATGGTTTACCGCTCCTCCGTGATGTGCGGCTGACGAAGGAATCGTGGCTCGAGGAATAGCAAAGGTAAGATATAAAGTGCGCGAACTGGGTGCCGGTTGTCTCCGTTAACATCGCATGCAGTGCTGACAATGAGACGACTGAGTGACTGCATGCTTTCGAAACGTAAGTTTCTTTACCTGCAGGGGAAACGGCTTCGGAAATAAATACAGTTCGCGGAAAGCTCGTGTTACGTTTTTATTTGCTGCTCCTCTCGCTCCGTACAGTAGACTTAGTGTTCTCGTTAAGCCTTATTGAGCTCGATTTCCTCGATTCGTGGCCGCCATAATAAGATGCAGGCGACGGAGGAGCTTTGCTCCCCTGCTTTATAGGACAAAAGTTTCTCCCTTTCTGAAGGAACATATGTGTCAAGAGCGTTCCTCCCGTTTCGGAGGACTATACTGACCCTTTTTTCTAAGAGTGTGCAGTGGAGTGCATAGTCGAGAAACTTCGCCCAGCAGGCCGCAACCTCCTGTTTGCTTTCTCCACGGACGCCTCCAAGGGAAATAGAAACCTTTTCCCCATCGGCGTGCGCTTCTACGATGTAAATGGTGCCGGAATAACGGACGCTCTCATCGACTTCTGTGAGCAGGCGGACGGAATTTCCGGCGGCATCTGCGAACTCTTGGCAACAAGTTTGGAGAAGGTGGGTCTTCCTTTAGAGCGAGCTGTAGCGTATAGCGCGGATAACGCTTGTGTGAATTATGGGAAACACAACTCGGTTTTCCAGAAGATGAAGAAAGATCAGCCGCACTTGTTGAAGGCCAATTGTAATTGCCATGTAGTGCACAACGCTGCAAAGCACGCAGTGAAGTCTTTAAAGTTTGATGTAGAAACCCTTGCACTAAAGGTCTTCAAAGAGTTTTCTTCTAGTTCAAAATGTGTAGAGGAATTAAAAACTTTTTTTTTTACTTCTGTGATCAGGAATATAGCAAAGTGCGGGTCATATTTCTGTCCGTTGGTTAAGCCTGTTTTCGGCCTTAGACAGACTGATTAAGAACTGGGCTCCCATCAAGTCCTCCTTTCTGAGTCAGGGCGAGGAGGAGTGCGAAAAAATAATCTGGATGTTTATTGGCAACCAAGCCGATGGACTTTCGGAGTGTATCACGCTTCCGGAGTGCTACCTGCACTTCATGCACTCGTTCCTTGCAATGTTTCATACAACGGTCCTCACCCTCGAAAAGAGTCACCTTGAGCCAGACTTGTACGTAACGCGTTACAAGTAATCAATTACTTGTAATGGATTACATTTTACTGTAATTTTGTAACGCTTCAAATACTTCATTTAAGGAGTAACGACCCTTGCGATTGAATTACTTTTTTGCTGTAATCAATTACAAAATTACGCGTTACGATTTTTCTCAATTTCTTTCTTTCTTTTTTCTTTGGCAAAGGGGAGGGGGGGGGATAGATGTGCTCTATTATAGTCGCTCAGCTCTGGGCAACGGTCAATTTGTTTTTCTTTTTCGAAACCACTAAGCATGGGACCTCGAAGATTAGTAGGCCACTTCACCTTCACAATGCTTCGTTCCCTGGGTACATTTTTTAGTGCACCGGAAACTACGTCCGGGTATGAAAAATGACCTTATCCAGCCTCTTGTGAGTAATATATTTAAACAGTGCTCTTTTCATTTATTTATTTTTTCACGAGAGGGATTGGGTGTGTTGGCGTCACTGACACGGCTCTAAGCAAAAATGGTCAAGGCTTTTTCTTTTTCGGAACAACTGAGCGCGAGACCCCAAGGATGCTACCGTAATAAAAAAAGTTGAATGAAAAGTAACGTGCGAAGTAATAGATTACTTTAGAGTAATTTTTCGATTACTTTTCTGAGGCGGTAATTGTAATTGTAATCGGTTACTTCTTACAGTGAAGTAATTGTAATTGTAATCGGTTAATTTTTTTCAGTAACGTGTACAAGTCTGCGGCTTGAGCCGACAGAACTTTACGCTGTAATGACTAAGCTCAGGAAGCAGCCGATTAACCCGAAGGATGATGTGTTCTTCGGTGTCAAGGCTAACCAGGCACTTGAAATCCTTCCGGGCGGACAGGCTGCAACGCTGGACTTCGTGATTGTTTATGACAGGGCCCTTGCGTACCTTGGAAAGTGGTTTGACTTCGAGAATTCCCCATTTAAGAGGCTCGCCGAGTGGGATCTGCGCAAAGGTGCACCCAGCATGTCAGTCGTAATGAACGCGGGGGAGCTTTTTGGCATTAACTTTGAAGAGGAAGTCGTTGACTTGTACTCAGAGCTTTGTCTTTTGAGGGATACACTCCCTGGACTTCTAGAACATGACGAAAAATCGAGCTCGATCTAGCTCAAATTCTTTAAAGAGGTCAGGTGCCCCCATTTGCAGAACCTAGTGGAGCATGTTTTCTTCATTCCCTGCAGCAACGCGTTTGTGGAAGGCGTCTTTAGCGTGATGGGGAACTTGTGGACGGATGAGAGAAATCAGCTAAGCCTCCCAATGGTTAAAGCGGAGCTCTGTACGCGGTATACTTTGGTGTACAGCTGTGAAGACTTTCTAAAGATGGCGAGAGAAAACAAACAGCTCATCCGAGCAGCTAAGTCGAATTCAAAATATACATTCAAGTCGCGCATATAAAATGTTACCATTTTTGTTTTTCTGCGTTGTTTTGTGTATTGCATGTTATTCTTGCGCGTGAATGTATATATGATAATATCCGATACATTGTGGTAACGAACGTAATGCCACTGGTTTGGTGGATTTAGTCGCGAAGAGCATTTTATGAATAAAAGGTTCAAAGCGCGAACAAACTAGGACAATAAAGAAACACGGACGACAGGACAGGCGCTTCACTGTTGAGAGTGAAGCGCCTGTCCTGTCGTCCGTGTTTCTTTATTGTCCTCGTTTGTTCGCGCTTTAACCTTTTATTCAGTAATGGACCAACTAGCCCAAACCCAAGTTTTAAAGGGATACTACAACGAAATTTCGGCGCTCATTTTTTGGTCTATATGTGTTCAAAAGAGCAGTATCACATGGAACATACCAATATCTTGTTAAAAAAGTCTCGAAAAGGAATTTTAAAACGAATTAAACGATTAGCAAAGAGCACCTGGTGAATGTCGCTAACGCCTCGTTTGTAATGCTCGTCTAGGAACCTTGACAGCTAGTGACGCAGGTCGTCTCGCCTCCGGCCACGACGAGAGAAGGGGAAGGAGGAACTCCCCTCTTCCCGAAAATCCCTTTTGTGTGTCGCAGAAGTCGCTATTGTCCCCCTACAAGATTATAGAAGATTAACCCGTCACTCAAAATTCGTACAAAAGCAGCCGCTTCGGTGGTTGGAACGACTAGGCCATCCTCTCGACGTCAGCCGCGCCGTAGCTTTGCTCGTCTCGAGACGACCTACGTCACGATTGCGTTGGATGTCGCGTGCTCTAAGCTGGGCCTTCTCCGAGCGCTTGCCAGAGTGGACCGTTTATAACGAAAAATACAGCCACCAGGATCAAAATACAAACGTGCGATTGTCATTTACGGATATTGTGGATCATATTCAACCTATTTTTTAACACGACGGGAATATTTCAAATTTCGTTGAAGTATCCCTTTAATGCAGCATTTTATGGACGAAGTATGTGCGGTTATTTTTCTGCACCGCACATGGGAAGCCAGTAATTGCAATTTCTCGAAAGGGGTCTGCGAGTGGCGAGGCAGCATGTTACCTTTTTTTTTTCTTTGTAGTATGTTGTTTTTAGAGCTGTCCTAAGCGGTTATGTGAATTTTGTATTTTTGTATCTTTAGTATGTTGTTTCTGTCACAAGACGTTATGTGATTTTTGTATTTTTTATCTGTAGTATGTTGTTTCTGTCACAAGACGTTATGTGAATTTTGTATTTTCTTTAACATAGATTAAGAAATGTTTTATTTTAAAGAGGCGCTTTTGATTATTTGATCACATAGAGTATTCCTCCCTTTGTACATAGCTAATGTGTGCATGTGGTCTTCTGTCGTACTGGCAAACTGGAGACGGGCCCCAGACTTTGTCAAGCTGCCTCTGGCAGCTTTTTGTTTGAGGGCACCGTTGGCTCAAGGCCATAAATAAAGTTGATTTATTTGAACAGACGTCATCAACTAGTCCAAAACCCCGAGCTGGCGACTTCATAAAAAATATGGATTTGCGCTCAGTCTACACGAGCGTAACGCTTTCTGAGAGCAGCAACAAAAACCTCAGTCACTTTTAGTACAAATGTTATTCCATTCACTGATATATTTATGCCAACCAGCAGACTAGTTGGTTGTCCATCTGTTGTGCACGGCAAGTTAGTCAGAAATGTCTATTTTTCACTAAAGAGGGTATATAATTGCACATATTATTGAGCTCAGTGCTGTGTATTTGTGTGCATGTATATTATACTAATTCCTCTCTAGGAAATCATTCGTTACAATAAAATGAGTCTACTTAAATGGAGTTGACTCATTTTGGGGCAACGGACATCTCGCTTTGTTCAGCTAGCCGGCGGTTGGACACTGGATCTCTAAGACTCAGAAATATATATATATATATATATATATATATATATAGAAAAAAGTTGATGTAGCCGTTAGCCACTCAATGAGGTAAGGGCGCGCGGCAAATAATAAAAACATACCTTTTCAATAAAAAAAATTAATATAAAAAAAGCATACCTAAATAATGCGTGAATTTAAGCCTATCAAAAAACTCGGACGAGAAATCACACATTGTAAGACGCTCTGTCTGATTGTGCCTCCCTTTTCGGCGCGTCTAAGATGAAGCTATGAACCGACTAGCCCTGTTAGAAATTTGTTGCAGATCAAACAAGCCTAACTCCGGAACGGGGAAACTTCTATCAGAAACAGTCAAATTTCGCGGTCCTTAGCTCCGGGGACCGATGGAAACAAAATCAGAGCTTTCTAACTGGTTAGTTCAAAACGTCCGAACTATATGAATGCAAATTTTAGCTCAAAAAATACTACGAGGGTTCTTTTTCGACACCCGAAGTATACTTAATAATTATCGCGGTACCGGATGGATGATGAACTGAAAATAAAATCCGACATGAGCTTTCAGTTTTCTGTGCCCGTCTTTCAGCGTTTGGATTTTGCAAGAATGATAAAGTTAGAAACAAAAACGTCTTATGCATTATCAACACCATCGATTACGCCAAATATAAGCAGTATTGAAAATGAAAAAAAAAAACGTTCCACGGTTTTTTTGGGCGTATTTTCCCCTTGCGAACGAGCGCCGATAAGCCAGTCTACGCGGTGTACGGCCGCTGCATGCGAGCTTTCTGATTTTCCTCGTTACTAAACTTACCGACTTCGGCATAAAACATTAAAAAAAGAAGAAAAAAACGCAGTTACATGCGAACTTTTTTTTTTTTTAATGGGAAGCAGCGGGATTGGGACAATAACGGAGGAGCCCCCTCCCTGCTACTTTCCCGCAGTGCTTGCCTGCAAAAGGAGAAGCTCCCTTGTAATTACGCAGGCACGTAGGGTTGGCAATCGGGTCAGCTGAGCACGGAAAAGCAGGACACGAAGGAAATGAGTGGACAAACACACCGCGTGTGTTTGTCCAGTCCTTTCCTTCGTGTCCTGTTTTTCCGTGTTCAGCTGACCCGATTGCCAACAGTATGTACCAACTAGTTTAACTAAAGCCCGTAGCACATAGGGTGTCCGGTTTTATTCTCCTCCTCGACTTAGGTCAGCGTTAATTCTATTGAGGGCGACAGGCGACTAGTGTGTAAAATAAGTGAAATAATTACCTAATTAAGCAACGAAGTAGGAAACAGAGCAAAACTGCATAACTAAATTTGGGAAATGTTTCGATTTCTTCAGCCTTCGCACATTATCAAAAAGGCAGCACTGTGAGAACTTGTGCCTTGCCTAGTACTTGCCTAGAGAGAAATAAAGGCTGAATTAACAATGGTGGAAAGCCGTACTAAAAAAAAAAAAGTGCAATATTTGTATTTAATTTTTTTTTAACTGCATCTTCAGTTTGCCATCTCGCGTCTCTTCTATTTTCTATTCTCATCCTTGTTTTCTTTTAAATACCTAATAGTCTAGGCATGTGCTGTGAAGCATAAGCAATGTATTTTCATTTTTATGTGACATACATATGTTAATAAAAGAAGCTGCAGGTACTCTAACCAACTGTGTTTAAATAGCCCGACCTTTCGCAGCCTGCTTGTTCACGGGCGACTTATTTGGCTGGGTGTTCGTCTTCCTCTTCTCCTTGTCGCTGCTGTTTAAATCGTCCTCTTGTGACACTTCAAAGCCCGTGCATATAACTGCTTGGGAGGGTACCGATCGACCGGTTCAGGTTGTTCTTTGTATGCTGAATATGCTACAACTATTAAAAGAGTCGTTTTTTTTTCAGTTTCTACCGAAAGAACCTGGAAAAGGATGATTTAAACAGCAGCACAAGAGGATCATTTAAACAGCAGCGACAAGGAGAAGAGGAAGACGAACACCCAGCCAGATAAGTCACCCGTGAACAAGCGGCAGAGCAGGCTGCGAAACGTTGGGCTATTTAACCTAACCAGGCAGAATTTTGCCGAAATGTTTACTTTTCAAACATGCATCTGTTGAACGTTACTGTTATTATAATGAACATGAAAACCTTAGCCTTTCCAGTCCCAGAAAGCAACAGCTTATGGGTCATAATGCGTATGCAAGCACAAAAGTTTTGTTGTAAATAAATAAAAAAAGGCTATCCTCCTTCGACTTGAAACTGACCTCCTAAGTTCTCAGGTACACAAGGGAGTCGGAGGAGGTTCACAACACAATACATGTTGTTTACAGGCGTGAGCCCTTGCAATTTTCCATGCCAGCGGCATCTGCCAGACTGTCAAATTTTATTTTGTGACCAGTACATACTTTATGGCATGAAGGATCATAGATGGGTGGATGGATAGGATCTTTAAAAAATAAATAATTCTCATTACCGACAAAAACAAAAATACTGTAACAGATTCAACAGTTTATTCACACAAACACACTGCACCATTCCAACTTTTATACAAGTGGTGACTAGCAGGCAGGACCAAGAGATGAAGACGAACATGGGGACAGAAACCTCGTGTTACAAGTCACAACTGAGGCAGCTTATTCAGAGTGGTGCTCAAGGTGCGGTTCAAGCTGGGCTGCAAGAGAAGAGAACTGTCACAGTACAAGCACCATAAGCATTGATTTTAAACCACGTGGAAAAGACATACACCACCTCAGGGCACTAAGGAGTTTGTTACTACTTTTAAAAACAACAACTCTTGGATAATGAACCCCTAAACAAAACGAATTGACAGCAAGGAGCTTGGCAAGTTAGTTCCAACAGTCAACAAGTAATCAAAATTGTCGGGAATGAAAACATTCGAATATAGGTCATCCCTAATTTTGAAGTGGAAGTAAAGGAAATTCATACATTTAACTCGTCGCATCATTTGTAACTTTGGTTAAAACTCATCTGTTCATCATGCTGGCAATGTCATCCTATGAATTTAAGAATGGCAACTGCATGCTTTCATACCGAGGGAAAGCATTAACTATTGAATAAAATAGCACAATAGTTCACATAAATTGTGCTCGAGGCATATTTTATCATAATCACAGACTACTGTTGGAAATCTTTTTATAGTAGAAATGCAACTGAAAACCTGTTCATTTTTGTTATAAATATTCACCCTAATATGAAAAGGTAAACTGGCACTGCAATTGACCCTTTAGCAGTGGCATGCCAGAGTAGTTCATAAAATTACTAGTCAGCAAAGAGTGCTTCGCAGTAATACATTTTGCTTCACATATACTATCTTGCAGATATTAGACACAAAGGTGCATAAGCTGCAGTTGACACAAAAATAACATAAAACTACCTCATGCAAAAAATATCAAGGCTTATTCAGGTCTTTCACGATTGGAGCCAGTGCATTGATAGTAGGGGACAGATAGATGTAGTATTTTTGGATTTTATCGAAGCATTTGATCGGGTGTCCCATCAAAAGCTGTTATGTAAAATTGCAACTATCATTAAGGACCAACAGCTGATGGGCTGACTTGAAGTGTATTTAATTGGAAGAGCCTAACTCTTCAAGTCAAAAACGAGAAAGCTGAACCGTTGCCAGCGATTTCCGAAGTTCCAAAAGGGTCCATAATAGGGCTACTGCTATTTATTATGTATTTTAATGACATGTGCGTAGGACTCAACCCGGCAATAAAATTAACACTTTGCTGATGATACGATTATTTACACAACGGTCAACACCAAAAGCGATCAGACCAGACTAAATCAACAAATGAATTAACTTTTCGACTGGTGTCAAGTGTGGCAAATGGAAATAAACAGAGCAAAAGCTGTAAGCATGATTACACGTAAACAAAGTCATTTACTCTTTCAGTACTGTATTGATGACGTGCAGCTTTGTAACATAAGAAAGTATAAATACCTAGGGTAGGTGTGTACATACAATCAAACCTCTCATGGAACCTGCAAGTGGACAAAGTGTGTAATAAGGCTATGTTTAGGCTGTGGACTTTAAGACGATCACTAAAGGACACAACACCGGAGGTTAAGTTAACCACTTTTAAAACCCTTGTTTTACCAATTATAGATTATACCAGTATGCTCTGGGAACCTTTCACTCAGAGCAATATCAATAAGTTTGAACGATTCCAAAATAAGGCAGTGAGGTTTATCTATAACCGTTATCATTCCAGAGACTCAGTAACAGTGCTCAAAGCAAGGGCGGGGCTACCTGACATAAAGACACGCATGTATACACATCGTTTAAAATACCTTTTTGAATTAGTAAATGGATTGCATAACATTGATATGTCAAGATACGTCCACTCGGGCGTCCCAGCTGACTCACGCAGACTTCCTACTCGTACAAAGCATAACAAAAATATTCAGTCATATCCGTATTTTGCAGACACCTTTAAATTTTCATTTTTCCCAAAATGGAGAGATGATTAGAATAAACTTGAGTCAGACGCTGTGAATGCCTCTACGATAATGAGTTTCCTAAGCAGTATGACACGATTGTAATTGTAATCGCACAATGTTTTGCTCTTTTCTTTTTCCAGGTGTATTTGCACTTTTTTATACCGCCACTCTGCCTGGGCCCATCGCTTTGGGCTGGCAGTATTTGTAAATAATAATAAATAATTGTAAATAAATAATAATGAAGAATAGTAAATAAAACACAGGCATTACCTCTCAATTGCAACAAATGTCGTTCGCTCGCTATAGCTTACTACTGCATGTGAGCAGGTTTACGGGAGAAAGCTAGATGACTACATGCATTGTAACGGCAAAATAAAACCTTAAACATGTTTGCCCGTCGCCAGTTTCCCAAAGACAATACTCGGCATGCTGCGTGGGAGCATGCTGTTCGGCGGGGGAATGGTTGGTCGCCTAAGAATACTGACGTCCTGTGTTCGGCGTACTTCGAAGATGACTGCTTGGACACAAGCGGTCAAGCGAGAAGACTTCGACTGGGTAGCATTCCAACTATGTTTATGTTTCCTGCCTTTCCAGCACACCTGCGGAAAGCAATGAGTATCATAGCGACTGTGAACACTTATTTTGTATTTTAGCTAGTTTCATCTAAAACTCGAGACGGTGCACTTATAACAGCCGTGAATTTGCAAAACAAGTATTATAAACGACTTGATTTTCGCGCAGCTTGATATTTCTGTGAATTCTCAAAGTGCCGGCTTCGGTGATAGGTCACGTGCACAAATTTTTGCCATCGTGAGAGGTATGCTACGTATTCATTACCATGGAGTAGATTATTCGCGATAATGATATATCCAAGAAAAAGGAATCCAACGTGTCTTAAGCAACTTTCGAGTCCTTTAAAACAAAACAAAAAAATAATTGTTTTTTTTTTTGTGATACGCAGCCCCAAAAGCAACAGACACTGCCAGCAGCCCTATCAGTGCAGCCTCTTTTTTGCCCCAAGTAAGATGACCGCCGATCGGATAACCTGGCTGCACCCGGTTGCATGGGAGACCGACACTTCAGAAGTCTTATATAACCTCCTTGGGCCCAACGAGGTAGAGGGGCTTAGAGTGATAAACCAGAAGTTCGGAAGTGGCACCCCCGGTTGCTGCCATGTTGTACGCAGAAGTGACCATTCGTCACCTGACCTCACAAGAGCCGTGACGTCATTGGTAAGATGGCAGCGCCCAGACCTGGCGGATGCGAGTTTGTTTGGTGCGTGGTAGCAGTGATGTGCAGCTGCTTTTTGACGACTTCGGGCATCTTCGTGCTCGCTGACGCAGGTATAATGTGAAAATATGATGCTCTGGATCATCTGGATATTAACGCCTGTGAGACAGCATCAGCCGTACCGCCGTACCGGTGCTCGCATTCCCGGATCGATAGAACTTTGAGTGCTTTTAGCATGAAATTTTCACATTGTCTTAGCTTCGTTTGAACGTTGGAATGTCTGAGAATCGAAGCGAAGGGTATATGTCGCGTTAGGGCCTAGGGGAAGTTGTTTCAGCCCTGCGTCACCGAATAACCATAGCAACTTTTAGCGAGGAAGCTCCTGCGACATTTCACCTTTGTACTAATCGATGATCCTACATTCAATCGCAATACTTTTTTAAAGTGACAAGCTGGCGTTTGCTTAACTGACGTGCACGCAAACTCATTACTTATGTTCATAAAACACAGCAAGTCTTCGCATTTTTGATTGATCAGTGCACAAAATGTTGCATCCAATGTCCCTTAGAAATTAGTACTAATAGACTTTACCTTGCCGATCAGTATCAATAGTTTGTAGTAACCTCCATCTGTATGATCATACTCCTCTTAAATGGTTGTCTAATCCATCATTCTAACATCTAGAATCTGTAAAAAAAAAAATGCAGGCCCACTCTTTAGAGGTCCAGAGATAGAACCACACATATCAGCAGTTTGTTAAATGTAATGCAACTCAGAAATAGAAGATTAACTGCACATTTTTCTTGTTCGTAGGATTTATTGCAGCAATACTTTTCTTTATCAAGAGTGCATTGTATTAGTCGGTCGATTATTTACTTGTTCTAATTACCTCGACAAGATGATTCATATTTGTGTTTGTCCCTTGCCCGAAGAGCAGTCTTGTTGAAAAATGTCGACAACCATTTCTTTCAGTCTCTTCAAAAAACTCTTTTCAAAAGTGTGGGCTGCCTATACTTCGTTTCACCGTAACTTCGAAAGGGCAACCACCACAGCCCCTCGAGTGAATCAGAGAGACTGAGTGAAGGTGTGTGACAAATCTGAGCAGACGGGCACTCTGATGATATGTTGTCATGTGCCTCTCTCCAACGTGCATACGGACTCACCGAGACTGTAGCCTTTGCCGTTTGCCAAATTGGGATGAAACGAATTACAGTAGCTACTGCTCTAATTACTTAAGGCCTTCATACTTTGGGCATTTGTTCGACAAGAATGTTATGTCAGCCATCACTGTGAACTCGGCTCAGCGCCTATTGGACCTGAATGCTGCATTAACGTTCGACGTGAACTAGAACCCATTCGTGTGCTTTATGCCGAAAAAGAATGGTGACAGTTGTGTTGCTTGATGGGGTTTTGCAAAAGGTCTATTGTGTCATACGTATAGGAAGTGGCCTGCTATATAACAATGCATCAACACATACTATTAAACTAGATGCTCAGAAGTGTTTTTGTTTTAGCAATTAACAAGTTACAGCAATAATTATTTCTTACGAGTGTAGTACTTACTTTCGGTAGCTGGGCCCGTTTTGTGCTCATTAGTGTCAGTGTGCTTTGATGCTATTATCATATGTGTAGTTTTAAGTATCCTCTCTGCAATGCCTACAAAGGCCCCTGGAGGGAATAAAGTAATAAATAACATTTTCGCATCACTGGAGTTGGTTTTCGAATGCACCACATGTTCAGGAGAGGTGGAACGAGTGCAGCCCCATGCAAAAAGTCTGCCAGTCTGGTATGTCCCATTATTTATTATTGAAGGGTCAGACATGCGAGTGTCCTCAAAAGGTCCAGCGCATGCAGTAAGCACAATTCTTGGTGTACAGACTCTGAAGGCATAAAGGCATGTATAAATATGTTTACTGTAAAACCCTTTAATTTCGTGGCCCTATTTTCAGTGAATCGGTCACACAGGACAGAATCGCGCCACAAAATTTCGCGAATTCCAGATGCCTGCATTGAAATTCATAAAGATCGAAATTTTAGCGTGCCCTTAAATTTCGCGAATTTTTCAATTCGCGAAAATTAAGGGCTCGCGAACATATAAGGGTTTTACAGTATTTCCACTTGATTACATAATTATTGATTTTTAGCAAATGATTCCATAGCAAGTTCTTTCTGCGACAGTCTCGTGTCAGGCGTTCAGTTGTAGTACCTGTGCACCTTGTAGTGGGATGACGCTCCTGGCGCGTCGGTATCCTGTTTGGTCGAGTGGCAACTTCGACTGACTGATGCCGTCTTGTAATCATACGTCATGTGCCGCCACTGACATCTGATGCACTGAAGCTGCAGGGCTGGCTTCTAATCCGCAAACTTTCCTGGTAGTTTTCTGCGTCAATGCAGCAAGCTCGGGAATGTAATGCTAACGTGACTGTGCCTTTGCTGTACCGTTGACTTGATGGCTGGCAACAATGTTTGTTTGCTATCCAAGCCATTTCAATTCCATTCCGTAATAGTGATTTCTTCTGCATCTCGCGACCACTGCAACTTGTGTAAGTCTCATGTGGCAAAGTGAAGTCGGGTGATGCTAGGTGTCCACTTTTGAGAACAACCAACCATTCTATTTCTTCAAGTCACTCAGCCGCATTCTCCCTCAAAGTTGGAAATTGTGTGCTTCGTGGCGTAGACACATATAATTGGTGTCAGCAAATTCTTAGGTATTGTCCTTGGATGACAACCAACACCCAATCAACTGTCATTGCATTGCCGCTCACCTGCTTTGTCGTGCTTACCTCCCGTTGAGGTGATGGGGACCAGGAGCTTCGGGGCAATGTCGGCACCAGGGCAAAGGCCGCTGAAGATAATCCTCAATGCCTTGCGGTCGCTCCTCGAGTTGTGATCGAGGGTCGTTCTGCACGAACCCTCGCAGGCCAATTCATTGGTACGGGCAGCTCCGGTAGACATGGTCGGCCTGATGCAGTGGTAGCACAGTGGTTTTCGGTTGGCCATTCGCAACACCTCCATTTTCCTCGGTGTACAGTCGCCGACAATTTTTTCGGACTCCGATAATTCGGACTTGTTCTATATTTCGGACCTAAAGGCAGAACCCTGACTTGCCCCATAGAAATAGTGCATATTCAAGACCAATGTTTCGGACAGCTTGAAGTCCGAAAGTTCGATTCTTCGGACAAAATCGTAGCGAGCGATCAGCGGAAAACACCATCAAGAAGCGGCCATTTTGAATTCTATGTTGGCTGCGAATGGATTGGCTTGGTTTGGCAGCGCTACTTGAGTACTCCTGAGTCTATACCGCTAGGTGATGCTATGCTAGCCCTTTTTTTGATGGGCCGCACGGTGACTGCTTTTTGGGGGGGACCGAGGGCCCTGGGGACACTGAAGTAACTGAAAACCCAACAAAGTCAGGAGAGGCACCCAGGGTTAAAAAGAGGAGAAAACGTAAGAACAGGCATAAACAAACAGCACAATCAGACATTGGATATATTAACATGCAGGGTGGTAGAAATAGGCTAAAATGGGAAGAGGTAGAGGAGCAACTAAGAAAGGCAGATTTAGTGGTGTATGGGTTCGTGGAAACACATCTCAGAGACATGGAGCAGCCACCTTGCAACCCTGACTATGTGTGGGAAGAATGCAACAGAATGGAGGGAACAAGGAACGGAGGTGGAATTGGAGCATTTATTAAGAAGAACATGAACTTTCAAAGGATCAGAAAGGAGTGCGCCGAACATTTGTGGCTGAAAGGAAAAGTTGCTGGGGAGTCAACAGTCCTTGGATTTGTTTACTTATGGACAGGGACAGGTGCTAAAGAGGAAAACAGAAAAATGATTGATTGCATATCAAGAGACATTAGTAAGCTAGGGGAAGGCTCTGAAATTCTTATTATGGGAGACATGAATGCCCATATCGAGGGTCTGGATGGATATATGGACTCAACTGGAAGCTTATTACTAGAACTGGTGGAAAAGCATGACTTAGTTTTATGTAATACCAGTCAGAAGTGTGACGGGCACATAACGTGGGAAACTGGCAATCTACATTCAACTATAGATTACGTACTCATGTCTAGGGATGTCGCGAACCACCCTAGGTTCGATTTCGAAAGGTTTCGATATTTTCGAAGCGAACGGAGGTTCGCATTCGAAAAATTTCGATATTTTCGTACCGACCGAGGTTCGACTTCGAAAAATTCGCAACTTTCGATCACAGTACAGTTTCGAATTCGAAAAGTTCGAAGCTTTCACGGTTTCTAAAATTTCGGGTTCGAATATTTCGAATATTCTTTTACTTGAGGTTCGATAATTTCGAAGATTTCGAATTTTCCTAAGTTAAAAATTCGAGATATTCGAAAAATGTGAATTTCTTGGGATCTGAAGTTCGAAAAATTCGAAGATTTCGAAATTCTTTGGATATAAAATTCGAAAAATTCGAACGCTTCGAATTTTTATAGACATAAAGTTCGAACAATTCGAAGATTTCGAATTTCTTTCTACATAAAGTTCGAAAAGTTCGAAAGTTTCGATTCTCCTTTAAAACTAATTTAAAAAAAAAACTTCGAAGATTTTTGAATATTTTTTTAAGTCCAAGTTTTCAACGTTCGAAGTCCGGTTTTAATGTTCCTCCACAGTTTCAGTTTGAAATAACGTTTTCACGACTCACTGGTTTTCACGAAATCAGGTTTAGAAAAGTTAGGGCGTGATATTTAGACTCCGCGAAGTTGGCCAGGCAATTAAATGAGACGACGAGTGTCCCGGATATGCTGGAATATTTGCCAGTGCAGAGTGGCGTGTGACCATAGATCAGTAATTTTGACCACCAGCCCAAAGGGGGGGGTGTCTTTAACGTGCATTGCGCAGTAGTGATCACACGAACGCACTGTTTTACGATGCTCACCCAGTTCGAAACGGCCAGGGGCGGGCAGGAGGTTGAGGCTCAGAAAAACCTTGAAGCGACCTGGCAAACTACCTCCCCACCCCTTGCACGCCGGTAGTAATCCGATCGAACGCCGCCCGAGTGACGCTGGCATATAGTAATTTAAGTTTGTAATTGTCCTAGAGGTTTATTTTCCGGGACGGAGGAAACGCCCCGCAAAAAGTACAGAAGCCGACACAACTGGAGGTCGAGGAGCGTTCTACCATACAAGTGGCGTCGGAAGAGGAAAAACGGGGGAGGGGGGCGCTCTAGCCCCCTTCGCCTCCTTCCTTAAAGAAAACAATACGGGGAAAGAGGGCGTGGTCGAGCTTATTTTAATCTGAAATTATTTATGTGTATGTATAACTACTGTCGCTCTTCACTGCCTAAATGATCTAGTAGAAGCCGTATGTGGTCATTGTCGGAAACTCGTCGTCAGAAGGCACTACTTGTCAAATGCTTAGAGGTGCCGAAGTTCAAAGCTATGTCTTTTCGACCTCAATAACTGTGCCATTGGTAAAAGAAAGATAAACATAACAATAAATGCGGGGACAAAAAGCTGGTGAAGAAAAAAAAGAAAGAAACTATAAAGATCCCACTGGAAGTGTTGTATTCTTGCATATTTAGAAGCTCAGAACTTCGAAACAAGTTTCTCCTACTCAAATGTGTACAGGCTAAAAGAAACACTTCCCAAAAACTTAAAGCCAAAAAAAAATTAATGACGTGTTGAATTTGATTAATATTAGAAATCTTCCCCCTGACTTAATTTATTCCTCAACGTGAAAAAAACAATAAATACATTACTTTGTATTCTGTAGATGGCAATTATATGCACTGTCTGTGGTGTTAATTTAAATGCGATACCTCAAGCAACTTAGACGAAAAACAAAATACCAAGTTTAGAGCATAATTGCCCGTAGAGAAATGTTTGGACATTTTTTTGAAACTCATCTTGAGTAACATTAATCACATCTTAAGACGACACTTACCTAAGCTATACATAGATCATTCTTAAAAAGTTTATACATCTCAACCGTAAATAGCTTCGGCTTTAGCCCGCTTCAAATATGGCACAAACGACAATCGTCAAAAACCCGTCATCCTCCGTCGCCCATTCGGGAATTTATTTCTTTAAAACTGAGCGTGCCAGAACATTGTAATAAACGGCATTGTCTTTCGTAAGGAACGCAGCACTGCATGTAAAAATTCGAGAGAAAAAAAAATTACGAATGTACCTCACTACTTGAGTTCAAATGATACCGTCCGCGGGTCTTTCGAAGTTCGACGAACGTCGAACTTTTACCCTAAAAGTTCGAAGTTCGTCGAACTTTTGATTTTTCAGGATTCGATAGTTCGAAACTTTTCGAATTCTCTCGATAAATAAGTTCGAAAGTTCGAAAATTCTCGAATTCCTTGGCGTAGGAAGTTCGAAAGCTTCGAACTTTTTAGTGCAAGAAAATCGAAAGTTCGAAAATCATCGAATTTTTGGTCTATCAAGTTCGAGAGTTCGACAAGCATCGAATTTTGCAGCGTAATAAGTTCGAAAGTTCGAAAGGAATCGAATTTTTTAGCGTAATAAGTTCGACGGTTCGAAAAGCGTCGAACTTCTTAGTTTAACAAGTTCGAAAATTCGACTTCCGTCGAATTTTACGATATAGAAAGTTCGAAAATTCGAAATCTTTCGAACCTTTCGAACCGCTTGATTCGATCATCGAAACTTCGGTTCGAAAAAAGTTCGCGGCATCCCTACTCATGTCACACAAAATATATGGTAAGTTACAAGCAATGAAAATAGATGAAGAAGGTTCCAAAAGTCTTGGTACTGATCACAAACGTATTAAGCTCAATTTTGCCAGAGAAGTAAATGCTGAACCTACACAACATAATTCAAAGCAAACTTTCTGCAGCGACGAAGAGTTGGAAATAGTTGCTGAAAGAATAAAGGAAGCAGTTTCAGGGCAACGGTATACAGATTGGACCTATGAGAGCCTAACTAGGCTTTTTGTTCTGGAACTAGACAAAGTTAAGAGTAAACGAAAAGGGAAGCAAGGACATAGACCAAAAAGCTGGTGGGACAAAGAAGTGAAGCAAGCGATACAAAAACGTCAGGAAGCCTCTAGAGAACACAGGTATTCCAAGCGTAGTGGGGAGTCAGAAACGGAAGTAAAAAGAAGATGGGACACTTTTATAACATGTCGCCGAGAGGCATCCAGTTTGATCAATGCGAAAATTCAGAGAAAGGGTGTAGAATGGATGAGTAATGTAAGCAAGAAAGATAGAAACGCAGCCAAGAAGTTTTGGGAGCACTTGAACTCACTCGGTGAAACGACGCAAGCTAGACAGAGGTTCATACTCTCGCATCAGGGAGATCAATTAGAGGGAGATGATGCGATACGATATATAGGAGCAGTGATGGAGGAGAAATTTCGGGAACAGGTACATGTGGAAGATAGGAGAACCGAAGGAAGTAACAGTCCAGCTTGTGACATCGCGGATTTTGGACAAAGAGAATGGGAAAAGGCGGAACGAAGAGTCCCTAGTGGCACGTCAACAGGCACAGATGGTATCCCAATCAAGCTGGTGAAGAATTTGGGTCCTAAATCTAAGGCAAAACTAAGGGAGGTAGTGAGCACTATGATAACAAAAGGAAATATTCCAGATGAATGGAGGCTTAGTAGGATGAGTATGATATATAAGGGAAAGGGAGATAAGTCTGATATTAGGAATTATCGTCCCATAACCGTGACACCAGTTATTTACAGGTTGGTAATGCAGATTATAAAGAACAGACTGGAGGAATGGGTAGATTGTGAGGGCATACTGGGCGAGTTACAGAACGGGTTTCGGAAACAAAGAAGGTTGGAGGACAATATATTTTCTCTAACACAGTGTATAGAAATAGCGCAAAAAGAAAACAGACAGCTCTGGCTGGCGTTTCTGGATATCAAGGGTGCCTATGACAATGTGAACCAAAGGAATCTGTGGGACATAGTGGAGAGCTTAAACCTAGATGAAGGACTAACAGCAATATTAAGGAACATTTACAAAGATAATAAGGTGATTATAACATGGGAAGGAAAGGCAACGGGGAAAATAGAGATAGGACGAGGCCTTAGGCAGGGGTGCCCGTTATCGCCTTTGCTGTTTATGTTGTATCTGAGAGGATTGGAGGATAGACTAGAGAAGAGTGGGCTTGGATTCGACCTTTCGTACAGTAAGCTAGGCCAAAATATTCAGCAATCCTTACCGGGATTGATGTATGCGGATGATATCGTACTAATGGCTAACAACAGGATAGATTTGCAGGAATTAATGAGCATCTGTGGTAGGGAAGGGGAGGAATTAGGTTTAGAATTCAGTAGTGAAAAATCAGCAGTCATGATTTTTAACAATGATGAAGTTGAGAGGCTGAAGATACAGAATATTACAGTGGAGAGAGCTAGTAAATACAAGTATCTAGGAGTATGGATATGTGATGGTGCAGAATATCTCAGTGAGCATGAAAAGTATATAATAGGTAAGGGCAACAGAAATGCAGCTGTAATGAAAAATAGAGCACTTTGGAATTACAACAGGTATGAGGTGGTGAGAGAGATTTGGAAAGGGGTCATGGTGCCTGGTTTGACTTTTGGAAACGCAGTGCTATGCATGAAATCCGAAGTGCATGCAAGACTAGAAATAAAACAGCGCGGAGTAGGTAGGCTGGCTTTGGGGGCACATTGCAAAACGCCAAACCAGGGAGTGCAAGGAGACATGGGATGGGCGTCATTTGAGGGCAGGGAAGCTGCGAGCAAGATAGAATTTGAGGATCGGTTGAGGCAAATGGATGGGGAGCAATGGGCACGAAAGGTTTTCAGCTTTTTATACATGAGGAGTATAGACACAAAGTGGAGACAGCGCACTAGGAAATTAAGAGGAAAGTTTTTAGGCTATAGTGGGGTTACGGAAGAGCAGGTCTCCGTTAAGAAGAAAGTTAAGGCCACAGAAAGAGATCGGTGGCTAGAGGGAATGCAGACAAAGACGGCTCTGGAAAGCTATAGATTAAACAAAACAGTTATTGCCAAAGAAAGCATTTATGATAATTCTAGGGGAAGCTCATTGTTGTTTGAGGCAAGGACAGGTGTTTTGCGAACCAGAACATACAGAGCGAAGTACCAGGAAATGGATACAGTGTGCGCTGCTTGTGGAGAGGTGGACGAGACGGCTGAGCACTTGATACTCTACTGTAAAGGGCTTCACCCTATGCCTACCGAAGACAACATAGATTTAATAAAGTCATTGGGTTTTAGAGACAGCGAAGGAAAAGTGGATTACAAGACAGTAGAGATTACCAAGCAAAGATTAAGTGAATGGTGGCAGAAAGCACGAGAAAACTAGGTATTTTCTTATTAACTGATGGCAAGGGGGTTTTATAGCCTCACTTTCTTTTCAGTGCGGAGTGTATATAGTTTTCACATTTAAATATTCTAAGCTTAAATGGTAAGACAAATTGGCTAGGTGGCGTAAGCTACCGCCCGATCCAAAGGGCTCAGCCGTATTCATCCATCCATCCATCCATTTTCCATTTAGCTGGACGTCATCATCATCATCATTATTATCATATTGCTTTGTTGTTCCCGTTTTTCCGTTCCTTCGCGTCGCCAGTCCGCTATTTTGCGCTCATGGATTTTGCGCTTGTTATCACGTTCGGACAGCGTTGGCTTGGACGTCATGGCCCTATCTGAGGTTCTGCCGCCGCGATGTGTCGTTAAGAAGCGCAGAAAGTACTTGACCATAACGTTAGAAAAGAAGGCAGTGATTCTCAAGCTAACAGAAAGTTGCTGAACGCAAACGGAGGCGTAACCTGAAACAAGGCACTATTTACAGCATTTTTAGGCCCACTTGGAAGCAATAAAGGCAAGTTTTTCAATCTGCTGATTTTTCGGACTGCTCTATTATTCTGACGTTTTTTCGGTCCCTGCGAAGTCCGAATAATCGGTCGGCGACTGTACTTTATTCAGCGCAGACCTACACCCGATGTCAAAAATGCCTCGGCGTTAGGGTGTATCACTGAATTGGCATTGAATAGTAACGGGTAGCCGGTGGCGGTCATCGTGCCATTGTGGCGTAAGTCGCCCTTGGTTCGTCGGATGCCGCTTCGCTCGCAGAAGTCTCCGGTTGAAATGCCCGTCGAACTTGTTCCGAAACAATCTTGGCAATCAAGATAAAAGCCGGGCAATTGATGGCAGGAAGTTGCTTCCTGATCACCTACCGGACAACTTCGTGCATGATGTCGCGGATGCCTGGGAGGCTGGCGTCGAAGTTGCAGCTGAACGACTTGAGTGTCGAGACGCCGGGAAGTTATTGATTGTGACAGGCTCGGGCATACAGTGCACATTCAATGTTGGAAGCCTCGGTGATATGAACCCTTAGACTGTTGTCGGGGGTTGTGGACAAGGCAGCCGAAGGTGTTGTCCCTCGCATGAGAGACATGGGAATCTTAGCTTCTTGTCCTCTGTAGCATTAGGGTCGGCGTGGGCGCTCGATCAGGCGCAAAACATCCTCCACAAAGGCGGTGATGCTCTCGTTGGGGCCGTTTCCTGGACAGAATCAGGAATGCGGCTCTCTCTAATTGATGTGGCTGATGAATGTGCGCTTCAGCTCGATCTTGCAAACTTCCCATGACGTTAAAGAGGATTCATGGTTCTCAGACCAGTGCCTGGCAGTTTCTTCCACGAGAAGTATAGGTTCTGCAGGAGCTGGTTGTGTCTGTCCACCCATTGTGGCGGGCGACACGGTCATATTGTTCAATCCAGTCCTCGACGTCTTCATACACCTTGCATAAAGGGTGTCAGAGCAGACGCGGTTTGCTGCTACAGGTTTGTCATTATTGGCTTAGTCAGCTTTGGCTTACTGGCAGGAGACCGGATTACGGTGGTTCTTCTTGGTAGCAGCGACTCGCTCGGATTTCAGGTTCTTCATGGTGTATTTGCGAGGTTCTTTCTTGTTGTACTCGCTCGTCTTGCGGTTTTTCTGCAGGGCTCGGGATAGGACCTGGTTCCGCCACCTTTGTCCCATTATCAGGTAACTCAGCTGAAAAACTGCCAGGGTACAACACAGAGTGAAGGGCTATGGGTAAAGTGCCCAGCACCTCCACCAGAACATACGATGACAGCCGACCATTGCCTGGAACTTTCCAGAATAGTAAATATTGATAGAAGATAGGACTAGAGCAAGCATTCATGACAATATAAAACTGACAGAAGAGAGTCTATCCTGACCACTAAAGAAGCTGCATTGCTTTAGTGGCATTCTGTCCAAATAAATCCACTCCCTCGGGGTTTGGCGACCGCCACGGACGAACTGAACTGAAATGGATGTGGGACCACTTTTCTGGTAATGAGCCACTGCAGACTGTCACCACAAAGCGGCGGGAACAGGTGACCTGGGTAGGTAACACGCTCAATGAAATGTCCATAAAGCTTGCAATTCGCGTAACCAGTGTTGATGAAACGTTTGTGTCGGCGAAACGATGCGACAGACCAGCGGAATCAATACCAACAGCAACACCTGTGCTCCGTGAAAGTGCACATCTACGCCAAAAAATGTAGGAAGCCGCACAGCATCACCTAAAGCATGAAACGGGAACTACCAGCTTAAAGGAAGGCCTTCGGTGCGCCGCACAACCAAAGTGAGCTTTCGGTTATTTGAACGAAGCGGCACCACGATTGCACACTGCCAAGCACGACTCACGGAATTTCTGTAGCTAAACTGTGTATCCAAATATATTGCACATGCTTCACTGCAGACCTCGAAGATTCCAGTGGTCAACGAGAGCACAGAAATGATGCCTTAAAATTTATTCTAGCGATACCCGAATCAACCTGAGGTTCGAGCAATGCAGGGCCGATTTTCTCTTTCGTGGCCATATCCCTGTCGATCAGCAGCGAAATGCACACCGTTCCTCCGTATTTTCACGTTATACCTACGTGAGACACCACGCTGAACTCTGAAGCCGCTTTCGACCGGCCTCATATGACAGCTTCCGCGTCTGAAATGAACTCGCCAAGACGAACGACAACGAACAAAGCATCTGACAAGCTCCAGCCCAGCTGGGGCCAACCGCTGCCTGGGCGCTGCCATCTTTCCTGTGACGTCGCGTATTTGGTTTGGTCACGTGACGAGTGATCAGATTTGCGTACAATGGCAGCCGCCTTATGGGGGTCACTTTCGAGCGCAGACCGGAATTCCGGTTTATCGCTCTAAGCCCCTCTACCTCGTTGCTTGGGCCAGACAGCTGGGTTGAGAAGCCACCGCAGTTTGCGAGCCTATCGCATGACAAAGTGTGGTGGTAATACCTGTGCGCCTGCGCTACAAGATGGACTTGTTGTGAAAGGCACACCGAAGATCGGCTTTCAAGAAAGAGGATTACGTCCGCAAAGTTGGGTGGAACACCTCAGAAATATGCCTCGTACGTGGCACCCGCCTTCCTCGATGCAGAAGGTGCCGTACACAATATCGACATGGTTCTCGAGAAGCACCAGGAGCGGGCGGCATTGGCGCCTATCACTTCCAACCTTTGGTGAATGCGCAATCTTACCATTACACGTAGCGATTGAGATTGTGGTTGTTTCATGTCAGCGAACACAATTGGCACAAAGTGTGGGTGATGTTTGTGCAGCAATAGATTTCATGTCTAATAAAGCATCAATGTAATAATCTTGAAACCTTCTAAAGTGCTTTTCTAAAGTGCCATTAATGGTATTAACCCACGACTAAATTAGCTTTGTATACTGTGAACAACTTCATTTTTGCGGGCTCAATATCTTGCAAATATTTCACGCACAAAAATTGTGCGAAAAGGGTTGGTGCGCTATATTCTTTACCATATAAACGGGATGTGTTTGTCGCAGCAATTTTTAAGTCAAGACTTTTGCGAAAAATCAAGTCGTTTACAGTAGTCATGTACGCCCATTCGCCTCCCAAGCCTTTGTAGGGCCCGACAAGCCAATGCCCTTCACCGTGCGAATTCACGCCGCTCTTCCATCAAGATTAAATTTCTCGGAAGGAAACCAAAAAACTCGTCCCTTCCCCAGGCTGGTGCCGATTCCGTCATTTGAACGCAACACAGCGCTTTGGTATCATACAAACACACTGGGAATCGCACGGTGCCATTCGCTTTAAAGGGCCCCTGAAGACAAAAATTAAGTTTTCTTTAAAACAATCTGGTTGAGACAGGCGTGTCCAAAAATAAATTTTACGCGAAAAAAAATTTTTTTAAAGCAATATTGACTGCGTTAGACGCAATTTGGTCGGTAGTCACCTCCTTTCCACTTTTTCTTCTCTCGGCATTTCGGGCGCGTGGAGGAGAGGTACTCTCCGCCTCTTCGTAGTGGATCGGCTTGGCTGCTTGGCTGGCTTGGCTGCGCCCCGTACGAGAGCCATTGCTACTTCCTGTGTCTGCCGGGCACACGTCGTACAGCGTCGTACAGCCGATTCACACGACGGACTGAATCGCGATTTTCTTCCGCAGACCGTGTACCAAGTGACCGGCACGTCACCGATTCCTGCAATCCGCGCCTTGTCTGCGGACGCGCAAACTGATAAAGTCAAGCGCCTTTTTCACTCGCGGATTTTTGGCGGAAGATTGACTTGAAATGCGTTTAGTCTGGCAACGGTACATTGTTTTCTTGTTTTTGTTTCTGGGCGATGAAAACAAAAGTGACGCATCGTTGTGTTTTATGCGTTCGCTGGTTTATTTTGTCGGGCGTTTCTTCGTTCCACGTGTGAAAGGAACTGCAGAAGCTTTGTCTGGCTGACGCAGGTTCCTGTAGTCCTCCGGGTCTGCGTCAAGAAGCTCCCGTCAAAACTCGTCTAGCACGCCGCGATGATTCTTGCACGTCCAATCAGGATTTCACCGAGCAAGACCTCTCTTGTGGCTGTGGTGAATTTGAGTGTTGTGCACGAGCGCGGAGTGCGTGAAGGCATCTTCGGACGCCCCTTCGCGAGCCCAGAACTTCGTCGCTTCTACGCGGAACCCTTCTCGAGGAGGACCATGCCTGTGTCACTCTCATGCTTTGGGTTAGTAAAGCTAGTGGCGCTTTGCGTGAAGCCTATCACGGTGTTTTGTCTCGATCTGTACGTAACAGTGACGTACGATTCATTAGCGCGGTAGCGAACGTCGATTTCTCTCTTGGACAACGGTGCCACAGTGCGATCCTGGAGTTTCGCGGCAGTGTGGGGTGGCGACCAGGTTCGGTCCGTCCTCGCTTTCGTCTGCTCATCGTCTCCCTCGTGTGGATGCGCTTGGGAGACAGACGAACCACAGACATGTCGTCACCGTCCGCGGATCAGTCCGTCATGTGTATCGGCCATGACTAACTAACACAAGCAACAAGCTCTCTTCAGTAGGTCTTCACATATAAACACGATAAAACTATAAAACCACCCGAGGACGCGATTCGCGTTGCAAGACGGCGACCATGACAGAAAAACAAAAGGGCGAAGCTTTTGTTTGTTGCGTTTGTTGTTTTATCCGAACGGAAGTAACGATTTTGTAAAACGTTTGTAAACAATTACGACGTTCATTCGGTGGATTGTTTCTTAAACCTAAAAATATGTAATTCAAAAGGCGATTTCAAGAGATTACGAAGATTTTATAACCAACATCAAAGTTGTCACTCATTCTATTGGCCAATGAGAAGCTGATTTGAATGACCATCGTTACCAATGAGAAGCCGAGCTGAATGACCTGGAATTTCCACGCAAAATTTCAAATAAATCTCCCGCCGTGAATATTGCTGTAAAAAAAAAATTTGTTAGCGTAAAATTTATTTTTTGACACGCTCTCAACCAGACTGTTTAAAAAAAAACTTTTTTTTTTTTTGTCTTCAGGGGTTCTTTAAGCAAAATGGTAGCCTTGTTTTGCACCCAGCCTAATCCGGCCTAGCAACACATGCATTTTGTACTCTCAAACTGGAAAGCAGGAAAAGGGTCCATTCTCTACTGTGCTTACTGGTGGCACTTGCATTTGCAAAATCGTCCACTGACAGTGAGAGTACTTCCCCCATTTCAACAACTATTGCATCAATGTGTATTTTTGCAACCAATCTACACTCTGTTTCACATCATGTCCCACCGCAGCAGATGCTACGAGCCATCTCAGCCAACCCAGCTCTGTGAACCCTTTTCAAGATCACACAACACTCAAAGGGCCTTGGATTGGCTCCGATGGCTCGTAGGTGGTGCAGTTGGCAACGGTTGCCCTGTGGCCACTGTTGCAAGAGCAAACTGTGAAGGTAGGCTTGTTAGTTATTAGCTTAACAGCTTGAGGAAAGTGATCTATGTGGTTTTACCCATTGACTGGCCCACCCTTCTATTGGGGCTTTTGTAGGGATGGAACGAAGAGTATGTTAAGCACAATAGCTGTCAACATAAGATAGATATAATAACAATGTCAGCAATCAGGGCATGTTTTGTCTTAACTGGACAAGAGGCTAAACCTAAGAACCTACCACTGCAAGTATTTTGTGCTGATTTATATGTCACACAAACTGCCTCTGCTTGCCAAAAATTTACCCCTGCGTCCTTATTATCAGAACGGGGCTGGTGTGCTGCAGTAATCAAATGACATAGGAAGAAATAAACTTTGAGGTGACAAGAGCACGCCAACATATCGACTGACCTCACAGAAGTGAACGCCGCCATCCTTCCGCCTCCCGCTCCACTCCCGGCTGTTCGATGGGCGGCAATGCCTTCGGGCCGGACACAACTTACAACGACCGGCTGAGGACACTTGGGTGGCGTCCCCTTCGACACAGGCGGCAAGTGTCCCGCGTGAGCCTGGCATGCCGGGTCCTGGACGGTTCTTTGACCGGCTCGTACCTCACTACAGTTGTGCGAGTTGGGAGGAGGACTGGACAACCCGAAGAGCTGCGGGGAGAACGATGCGCCACAGTTCTTCCACGCTCCCAGCAGCCATCAAAGAGTTCTTGAGACTCCCCCTGAATGTGCGGAGCCCTCTGCCGACCAACAAAACAGAATCCAAGGAGCTATCGAGGGTGTATGGGGCCTCTTTGGCATCATCGTGATCAACACTACCTCTCTGTCTTCTCTCCCCTCCCTTCCTTTCCGCAGTGGTCACATTAATTTATTATTCACTCTGTTTAAGTTATTGTTTTGTTCCCGCAGGTGGTGGTGGGCTGACAGGCGCTCCGCGTAAGGGTTCTCACCTTTCTGTCTAGCCCCGCACACCACCACCTGCACCCCTGGAAGTGCAAATAAAATTATTATTATTATTATTATTATTATTATTATTATTATGGCCTGCCTTGTAGCTCCTGCAGAAAGAGCCGGACTCCCGGTCGTCCTTGTTCCGCTCCCGCAGAAGCTCGGCACGGACTGACTGTCCACCGATCCCGCCGGCTGCCTCGCCTCTGTAGTATGATCACCAACCCAGCGATCATGACAAACAGACGCTTAATCGCCGCTAAAGAACGAATCGACCGAATCTCGACAGCCACGTCTGGTTTCAACAGGAAAAGGCCGAAGGTCTTTCCACAAGGAACCCCAGACACGGAGCCCCCAGCAATCAAAGCACGTGGTACGCCGAGTTTTGGGCGGAATCTCGCGGAAGAAATACATACGTGAAAAAGTCAACAATACACAAAGAAGGGAAACCCGACGCCCAGAAACGTGGATTCATGACAAACGGAGGTGGACTTGCAAAGGTTGCAGGAACGCCCGGAGCCGGAGAGCGTAAACAAAGGTCGGAACGCAGAACCAGAAGCGATTCTCCCGCCTCTTGTCAAATGTGACGCATGACGTCACACATAATAATTATCTCAGAATGCATTGAATATATCTAATATAGTTTCGTTTCTACTAATTTAAAATCTATATAAGTAAACGTAACAAAATAATTCACTCAATTTATATAGGCACGTGTCTTTTTCTTAATAGCCAATCAGAAACGCTGGGCGTTACGTCGACCGGGTCGACGCACGCACTGCCCTTTCCATTTCGCGCCTTCATTCTTCGACCGCGGCTTCCCGCGCTTTTTCCATTTCGCCGCTCTTCCATTTTGCGCCTTTCTGACCGCAGCTACGGCTGCCACGCTAAATATTTTCAAGCACTTCAAGATTCCTACTATCAGCAGTTGTTCAACTGGTGTATGAACGATCGACGACGAGCGTGAGCGACGTAAGTACAGTTTTATTATTTATTGCGCTGCCTATGGATCGAGAAATCTTGCATGTCTGTTTTCGTCCTCCTGCTCGTTTTGTGCTTTATTACTGTTATATCTGTTCCAACACGCTCGTCGAAATCTTCACCCGTTTTCGAGCTCGTACTAAGCAATAAGCATTACTCCATGTACCAAATTAATGTTTCACGGATTTTTTTTTTTTTACACTATCTTATTTTTTTTTTTTTTTTAGTTGTCGCGCGGTGATCAGCCAGGGCCCCTCGCGAGTTTCACTAGAGCGACAAACGACAGCAGCAAGCTTCAAACCAGTCTTTCCAAACAAATAATTTTATCGCATATACGTTACTGTCTTGTTGCGCGGACGCTGCTGTCACTTGTACTTTGCTCTTCTGTGTTTTTGTCTAGTAAGTTGTACAATGACAGCAGACTTCACTAAATTCTGTGAAGATATTAAAAAAGAGTTAAGGCAAGAACTAAGAGACCAAGAGACGTAGTGCTTTCGAGAGAGAAATGCGAAAGAGCTCGGAGAGATTAAAGGTCAGTCTTGAAAGTTTCAATAAAGATTTTCGAGGAAATGAGGGCTGAGTGGAGAAAAAAAAAAAAAGAGAACATGCTGGTTTGGAAAACGAAAACGTCCATCTTCGCGAGGGATGTGGAACCTTAGAAAAAACAAGCTGAACAGAATAGAAGGCGAAGCCTAATCCACCTCTCCTTCATGTGCCCAAAATGCCAAGAGAGAAAACACCTCCTTTCCACCTCCAAGTGGAAAGGAGGTGACTACCGACTGAATCGCGTCTCACGCCGTCAATATTGCTCTAAAATGTGAGCGAGCCCACGTCGTATAGAGTCAGAGTCAACCATGAGCCCCCCTCAGTGGGCCCCACGGTCTCCCTACTGCACAACTGCAATGCCAACCGCGTAAAGCATCAGCTCATCGCGCTCACTATGCTTCCTAAGCCTTCCCTCTCGCCCGTAAGCTCTCGCCACTGTCATCTCAAGTATCTCCCCTCCGCATTCCCAGAAATCTCTCCGCATTCCTCGATGTGTTCTCGTGCCGTGCCCATCACTTAAGGCTTATTCACACGATGCATCTTTTCAGTGCGCCACAGTTTACCGAAACCAAGATTTCGCGAAATCTGCCCGTTCACACGTGAAGCCCGACGCGCGAAAACTGTGACGTATTGACTCACGAAAATTTCGCCAAACCCAGTCATCTGAACCGGGAGTACCAAGCGTTTCGCATCAAAATGATATGAAGCGCGTACAGTGTGAAGAGACAGTCTGTTTTATTAATACCACGCAATCAACTTCGTCAAATTCGGCTCACTGGGTTTACTAGTTTTGCCACACCCGGGAAATAGCGCGAACGTCAAAGAACAGGCGGATGATCTCTAAGCATTTCGGACATTTTTGCACCGCTAATAAAGAAGGTTATCCCCAGCCATCATGTTTATATGCGATGCTTGTACTCGTCGCGACTGTTGATGAATCTGCACCGCACCACCAACCCGTACTGCTAAGCGCCTTTACACACCTGCAACCGAGTACGACCAAGACTGATCGCCCGTGCGCACCGCTTCTCCGCTTGTCACTCGCCATGTTTGTTTGTTTTCTTTCGGCTTTGGCTCAGATACGGAATCGGCCAAAAATCAGACTCCTCCAAAAGCTCACTCCTCCTCGAAGGTCAGACGTCATAACGAAGTCGAGCGGCCATAGGCCGCGTCTGCGTTTCTCCTTCGGATGATTGACAGGCCTCGCCGAGGTTTCAGCGAAAAATTGCTCCAAAAGCGAGGAAGACGCGCCACTTTTTCGGAGGCGCGCCACTTTTTCGGTCGCGTTCAGACGGGAAATCTGTTTCTTGAAACCTAGTTTCGCGACACAAGATTCGCCAACAAGATGCATCGTGTGAATAGACCTTTCCTTCGCTTTGTGTGACAGACCACCTTCGCCTCTAGCCCCCTTAACATGTAATCCTCTAAGCTCTTCAATAAAGTTCCTAATTATTACCTTTACGCCCAGCCTCAGCCCTGCCATGCCTCACATCTGGCGCAGTCGACCCCCAGACCTTTAAACTAGCTTTCAAGTCTTTCTCGCCCTTCGAAACTTTGCCGACTTGCCCACTCGCCTCAACCAGCCAACGCCCTCTTCGCCTCTTCTCCCGTTTGCCATGCCGCTCATCAACTGGGAGGAATATTGCTACTGCCGCCGAGCTCTCCGGCTTCACGGCGGATCTCATCCGTGAAGAACTCGGCCGACGCCAATTGGACAATACCGGCAACAAAGATGAAATTATTCGGTGTCTGCTAATCAACATCGCCGAAACAAAGCCACTACCCGAAGCCAACCCCCATGGAGTGGTTCCGTCCGACTCAGCTTCAGCGGGGCAGCCAGGCACATCAGCCATGCCTACCTTTACAGCCGATCTCATCCTGAATATGCAGTTGTTAACTGCATACCTACAACAGAGCCTCCAGATCCCGGCAAGATCCGTGAATGTGACAACCCTTCCGGATTTGTCTTCTACGCTCTCCACATTCGGTGGAGGCGGAAGAATTTCTGCTCACCGGTGGCTGGAAGACCTCGAGCACACCCAACAGCTAGCCTCGTGGGAGCCCTCAACCCTTCTAGCCATCGCGCTGGGCAAACTCCGAGGACCTGCCGCCGATTGGAAAGTGACAACCGGGAACCAATTCAAGATCTGGCCCGATTACGTGGTTATATAGGTGCTTGAAAACCGTAACAAATACAGTACTCACATTTGAAGCGAAATGAGCCAGCACGCACAGTGACACCATGACAGCAGCCCACCGTACTCGCAAACTACCCACAAAAGAATGATTTAGTCCGTAGTTGTTTCTACAGCAGGAGTTTAGTCTGCAAGAGTATGGTGACATTGTTACCCACTGTAGATGAGAAATGTATCCAGTGCAGTATGACTGCTAGCTTGGAGTCTTTAACGGATATCACGCAGTACTGATACACGACCACACGCCGGTATGATGCTCATCCAGATCGAAACGGCAAACTACCCACACCGCGCGCCCGAACGACTCGCTCGAACGACTGAGTGGAAGAGCAGCAAGACAGCAAAGTCACATCGAAATACGATTAAAATAAAAAAGAACGAGATATAACGGGCGACCTGCTGCTTTCAGAAAACACGTACACTCATACAGACACACACACACACACGAAATTACTTCAAGCAGCGTCCAGGGCTCTGGGCGACTGGCAACCGGCGCTGCAGTGTCGCGCTCATCGCGGCATCGCATCTTTGCGCCTACAGAGTTTGTTACCGTGGAACAAAAGCGCCAACACCCGTCAACTTTTACAGCAGATCTGAACTAGTTTCCCCAGGATCGTGTCCGGTACCAAACAAATGTCGACACAACACTCTGGTTGCCGCCGTCGCTCATAGATGGCGGTAGCTGTCCAGATTGTTGTGTTTGCCGATTGTCTCCTTGCCGCCGTCGCTCATAGATCGCAACAATCTTTCCAGCCTCAGCAACCAGACAACCGGTTGCCGCCGTCGCTCATAGATGGCGGCAACCTTTCTTCAGAGGAAGAAAAGCGGGAGTGGAATGAACAGCGATGTGCGCAGCAGCGCGATTGGTTCCAGCAACTGCCGCGTGGCCGCTATCGCGTAAAGCTACACTGCGTCGAGCACTTCAGATTCCCTTGCGAAAGAAGAGCAGATCGCTCGCCTGGAAAGCCACCACCGAGAACAGAAGCTACAGCTCCGCTGCTCTTCCTTCTTCACCAGAGTGGAAAGGCTGAAAGTTTTTACTTTTATTCTCACATTTATGTTCGCTTTTTCCTTCCTTCAAGAATATTGCTTAGCAGCAGGAACAGACATGCACACGCTCACACAAAGAATACTTCCTTAACCACTAGGCCACTGTGCTCTCGGCATAGTCAGATATACTCCGTTTCACCATTGTGATGGACGCTACAAGTTACTCGAGCCAATCCATAGCTCGTAGCTTCTCTCGTGACTTCGCACTCCCCGCGTCGCTCCACCTAGCCGGAAGGACACGTGATGCTTTTCAAATTGTGAATTGGCTCCGGTGCTTCACAGCGTCCTTTGTAATTCATCGTAAGGTGAAACAAAGTATAGAAGTGTATGCGTCTACTCAGACTCGTTGACGCAAATCGGTGCTGCCCATAGACGTGAAATATACTTACTTGTTTCATTATTACTGAGCTGTCTCCATGCCGTCGCTACCGTTTGTTTAGTCAAAACTGAGCCGCTGACGCCACCGTTGTGAATATTTAATTGACTTTGCGCCGCCACCCGCAAGAAGGTGCGGCTTACATTTCATTACGCCAAACCATTTCCAATGAATTGGTAACTGCCACATGAAATATCGGTTCCGTCCCGGTTCGGGTTCAATATCATATGTTCAGTGGAGGAACTGCTGCGCCATTTGCGCCAAACTGCACCAGAACGAAAACCCTGCTGCATGCTGCTCCAAAGGTTGTCTGTGCTAAAAGGGAGTTGTTCTCAAAAAGGAAACTGAAAGTGTCTGGCACGTGGCATTCTTGGCGATCCCTCTGAAAATTAAGAAAGTATGGTTGTTGTTTTTTCGGATGCCTAAGTACTATGTGCGAAGAGTAGGGCTGCGCGAATATTCGAATTATCAAATAAAAGTTTCAAATTATATGCTATTTGATATTCCCTTCAAAATTAACTGCACTATTCATACTTTTTGAAGTGTTGATTGCGGTGGGTTAGCCCCTTGAGTGCGCTTCTCCTCAAGCACCGATGCACTGCGGAGAAGCAACACCAGCAAAGCTTACATTGCGATCTCGCGACTCGT
The DNA here is from genome assembly GCA_037355805.1 of Ixodes ricinus. Lineage (NCBI taxonomy): Eukaryota > Metazoa > Arthropoda > Arachnida > Ixodida > Ixodidae > Ixodes > Ixodes ricinus. The sequence goes on along the minus strand of JAZHYW010025385.1, from coordinate 2,542 downwards.
TTTGCCGCAGCGCAGCCGCACACTTAGGCGAGAAGCACACCTTTGAAGTGGTATTTGCGTCTCCAGCTCGTTGCTCGCCCTCTTGCGGCGGAAACGGGAAGCGCACAATAGAGGGCCCCCCGATTCTCCTGCTCAGCTGGCACGGCGGAACTGTTCACGATCATGGCTCTCGAGTGTCATTTCCGAATGCAAACAACACTATTAACGGTCCCAATGTAGTGCTGCATCCGGTATGGGATTGTACCTTACTAGTGAATTTTAGTTTTGCTTTAAAGTTGCTTGCTTCACGCTTCGCATTTGCGTAGTCACCGTGCTCTAATACAAGACCGCGATTTTGGGCTCCGCGCATGCGCAGTGTGGAACACGCAACGCTAACGCAAACACACAGTGCTTGCGTTCGCTCGTATACACCATACTAAAACCCACTACTGTTTCACCGGTTTGCAATGCCAACGAAACGTGCTGCAGTGAGCAGATATGCAAACGGCTAGACGTTCCTTCGACCTGCTCGTAAATATTAAAGAAACTAAACGCTCTGGGAAAGTTTGTAACAAAATAAAGTTCTTTTTTTTTTCTTCTTTTTGGCGGGGGGGGGGGGATTTGGTTCCGAAGGTTTGGCGGCAACTTTAGAAGTTTTCCCGATTGTCAAAATTTGTGAATTTGACAGAACCATATGCGTTACCCGCAATTAATGTAATTTCACATAGATTTCTCAGATCAGCTAGAATGTCTCATTGATTTTAGAGTCTATATTTTACAACTTGTTAATTAAAATGCTCCAATTGGCACCAGTGATGACAATTTGGACACTTTTGATTGCCATACTTGTTTGCGCGTTTAAAATTAGATCATAAGCAACAAAATATATTAGAGCTTGAAAATCTATGTATACTCAAATATCTTAATTGTATTATTTTTATTAATACAAATTTCGGCAATGGAGGCCCCCAATAAATGCCATGATCACAAAAATATGCCATTTAACCATAAACAACTTTTCAGAAAGGTCTCATTTTGTTTTATTTTGAGCATATAAAAACTCTGACATCCTTATCAAGATACATAGAGACAAACAGCCAAACACGATGTAATATAAAGTCCTATGCATCACGCGCACACTTCTGCTGCCTGACTCGGATTCTGTCTTTGGGTTTTATTAGTGGGAACAGTTTTCCTCTATTTATACGTTTTGTGAACATATCCTCAACTAATCACTTGTGGCGATATTTTTGTAAAATTTGGATTGATTCTGTTATTCTTGTGCTGGAAATAATGTTAAAGCAATTAATCTTCTAAATACCCGCCCAAGAAACATTAAAATCCCGCAGTTCATTATTTCACATGACAATTATCTCAGCGAGAAAAGGGAGCAAGAACACACATATATCAGCACTGATTTTTTCGACAAATACAATATTATACGTTACCTCTAAGGTTCTCAAATGGGGTCCGCGGACCCTTTGGTGTCCGTGAAGGCATTCTTGGAGTCCACGAAACCCTGCCTTGTCAGTCAAGCCCGGCAATAAAAGTTGTCTTTTATCCGATTGAGAAGAAACTTTCCAATTTTCGGGTGAGTTTTCTCGTGTGTATGTCAATGAGATAAGTCTACTTCACACCAGCCCTTAGTTATGTTCACTTATTAAGCCATTATCATAATTAACCTATGCCTTTCCCTTCCCCTCACCGCAAACGGGGTCATCCATCATCTCCGCCAATCCACAAGGGGTCCGAAGACATCAATGGTTGGGAACCACCCCAAGCAGCACAAATGTCCTGTAAACGTCCACAGGACACCTTTGGGACATTAGGACATCCTAAACACGTTCACAGGACGAAGTGTGCTACTAGGGACTGCTCTAAGGTGTATGAGAGACCCTGTCTTTAGAGGAACACCGAACTCTCCAGAATATTTTGAAGTGCCTGGATCGGACGCGTATGTCACGAAATAAAGTTTCCGCAAACAACTTCTTTAGCTCTATAATAACGCTGTGAGACACACCCTGAGTTATGAAACAATCCGACATTCACACCTATATTGAGAAATCAAATCCAAAATAGAGGCTAGTTTCGGCTTTGTTCCGGAATAAAAACGTGCCTCCTGGCGTAAATATTATGCTGAACACCGGGTTTTGTTTTCAGGATAAAGAGGTGACCTGCGTTCAAACAGCCTAAAATTTGTGTGGCTCAGTGAAGCCAGCACAGTAGACGGGCTCAGCAACTGGTATACCGGCATGCTTCTCTGACCCTCACTATAAACGCCATTTTGGAAAACGAGTGGCGCCACCTATAGTGAGTTGGAGTCGCGAATAACACATGCGCAGTTAGTGTTAAAAAAAAACAAAAAAAAACATAGTGATTGTTGATATTTATATTGCAGTAAAATCTTCAAAATTTAACTGTGGCTTTTATGAAAGCGTGTATGTGAGGCAGCGATGTTTTAACAACCTGTGTTCATGACTTGTGCTAGTTTTGTTTTAATTAAGAATTAAGAAAATATTTTCATATAGCAAGAAGGTTTATAGATGCCCTGAATTAGGAATGG